>OZ020511.1:12689439-12749385 GCA_963971375.1 Platycheirus rosarum | reverse complement strand
TAAAAGAAAAATTCAAAATAACATTATTCTGGTTGATCCTGTCAGTAGTTATATGCTTGTCTCAAAGATTAAGCCATGCATGTCTAAGTACACACGAATTAAAAGTGAAACCGCAAAAGGCTCATTATATCAGTTATGGTTCATTAGATCATTAACAGTTACTTGAATAACTGTGGTAATTCTAGAGCTAATACATGCAATATAAACACGGACCTTTGGAACGTGTGCTTTTATTAGTCTAAAACCAAGCGATTTTTTCGAAAATCGTTAATATGGTTGAACTCTAGATAATTTGCCGATCGTATGGTCCAGAACCGACGACAGATCTTTCAAATGTCTGCCCTATCAACTATTGATGGTAGTATCTAGGACTACCATGGTTGCAACGGGTAACGGGGAATCAGGGTTCGATTCCGGAGAGGGAGTCTGAGAAACGGCTACCACATCTAAGGAAGGCAGCAGGCGCGTAAATTACCCACTCCCAGTTCGGGGAGGTAGTGACGAAAAATAACAATACAGGACTCATATCCGAGGCCCTGTAATTGGAATGAGTACACTTTAAATCCTTTAACAAGGACCTATTGAAGGGCAAGTCTGGTGCCAGCAGCCGCGGTAATTCCAGCTTCAATAGCGTATATTAAAGTTGTTGCGGTTAAAACGTTCGTAGTTGAATTTGTGCTTCATACGGGTAGTACAAACCATAATTTTGGACTGTACATTACCTTATGTATGCAAGCGTATTACCGGTGGAGTTCTAATATTTAATGGTGCTTTGCATTATTATTTATACCTCCTATTTAAACCTGCTTCAGTGCTCTTCATCGAGTGTTGTTGTGGGCCGGTACAATTACTTTGAACAAATTAATCATTAATATTATGGTATTTTAAAAATATTATAAAAATAGTGTGCAATTTTTCCATATAAGGACATTGTAATCTGTTAATGTAATAAATATTTATCAAAAGATAAGTTTATTCCAATTAGTTATTTTCGGATTTCTAACATAAAATAAATGTATTAGATTTGATAAATCATTGACAGATATAATTATATGATGCGCTTAAATTTTTTTCGAAAAATTTTACATTGAAATTAAAACTTTCGGGTTTTTTTCTTTATAAATGTATGCGTTATTATGATTAACAATGCGATAGATTCAGGATACCTTCGGGACCCGTCTTGAAACACGGACCAAGGAGTCTAACATATGTGCAAGTCATTGGGTATTTTTGAATGAAACCCAATGGCATAATTAACTTAACTGTTTTTTAAATGGGATTAGTTTATTATTTATTATGAATTATAAATTCAATCCCGGGGCGTTCTATACAGTTATGTATAATGATATTTATATTATTTATACCTCTAACTAGAGCGTACCTTGAGCATATATGCTGTGACCCGAAAGATGGTGAACTATACTTGATCAGGTTGAAGTCAGGGGAATGATGGGGATGGAAGACCGAAACAGTTCTGACGTGCAAATCGATTGTCAGAATTGAGTATAGGGGCGAAAGACTAATCGAACCATCTAGTAGCTGGTTCCCTCCGAAGTTTCCCTCAGGATAGCTGGTGCAATAAAAAATTATTTAAAATAATCTTATCTGGTAAAGCGAATGATTAGAGGCCTTAGGGTCGAAACGATCTTAACCTATTCTCAAACTTTAAATGGGTAAGAACCTAGCCTTTCTTGATATGAAGGTTTTGGTTGTGATATATTGTGCCCAGTGGGCCACTTTTGGTAAGCAGAACTGGCGCTGTGGGATGAACCAAACGTAATGTTAAGGTGCCCAAATTAACAACTCATGCAGATACCATGAAAGGCGTTGGTTGCTTAAAACAGCAGGACGGTGGCCATGGAAGTCGTAATCCGCTAAGGAGTGTGTAACAACTCACCTGCCGAAGCAACTAGCCCTTAAAATGGATGGCGCTTAAGTTGTATACCTATACATTACCGCTAAAGTAAATGATTAATATTTCAATTTCGATTGAATATAAATTTTGAAACTTTAGTGAGTAGGAGGGTACAATGGTGTGCTTGGTGTGTTTGGCGTAAGCCTGCATGGAGCCGCTATTGGTACAGATCTTGGTGGTAGTAGCAAATAATCGAATGAGACCTTGGAGGACTGAAGTGGAGAAGGGTTTCGTGTGAACAGTGGTTGATCACGAGTTAGTCGGTCCTAAGTTCAAGGCGAAAGCTGAAAATTTTCAAGTTATAAAAAAAAGTTATTAGAAAAAAAACATAAACATCTTAAAACCGTCAAACATCTAAAATATGAGGATTTCGCATATATCTTCTAACCACCGTCTGCTATCTACAAATTTTATAATTGGAATAGATATAAACATTCTAAAACCGTCATTTAACGAAGATATCATTTATCTCTCAAACGGTGTCTGTTTTCTACAAATTTGGTATTTGGAATGGATTAAAACCGTCAAACATTGAAAATATCAGAATTTCGTATTTATCTCTTAAACAGTGTCTCTTTTCTGCATATTTAATATTTAGAATGGATATAAACATCTTAAAACCGTCAAACATCTAAAATACCAGAATTTCGCATATATCTTCTAAACGCCGTCTGCTATCTACAAATTTTATAATTGGAATGGATATAAACATTCTAAAACCGTCATTTAACGAAGATATCATTTATCGCTCAAACGGTGTCTGTTTTCTACAAATTTGGTATATGGAATGGATTAAAACCGTTAAACATTGAAAATATCAGAATTTCGTATTTATCTCTTAAACGGTGTCTCTTTTTTGCATATTTGGTATTTAGAATGGATATAAACATTCTAAAACCGTCTTTTAACGAAGATATCATTTATCTCTCAAACGGTGTCTGTTTTCTACAAATTTGGTATTTGCCATGGATATAAACATCTTAAATCGTCAAACATCTAAAATACCGTCAACCATTGAAAATATCAGAATTTCGCATTTATCTCCTAAACGGTGTCTCCTTTCTGCATATTTGGTATTTAGAATGGATATAAACATCTTAAAACCGTCAAACATCTAAAATACCAGAATTTCGCATATATCTTCTAAACGCCGTCTGTTATTTACAAATTTTATGATTGGAATGCATATAAACATTCTAAAACCGTCATTTAACGAAGATATCATATATCTCTCAAGCGGTGTCTGTTTTCTACAAATTTGGTATTTGGAATGGATTAAAACCGTCAAACATTGAAAATATCAGAATTTCGTTAAACGGTGTCTCTTTTCTGCATATTTGGTATTTAGAATGGATATAAACATTCTAAAACCGTCTTTTAACGAAAATATCATTTATCTCTCAAACGGTGCTGTTTTGTAAAAAACGGTGTCTGTTTTCTACAAATTTGGTATTTGGAATGGATTAAAACCGTCAAACATTGAAAATATCAGAATTTCGTATTTATCTCTTAAACAGTGTCTCTTTTCTGCATATTTAATATTTAGAATGGATATAAACATCTTAAAACCGTCAAACATCTAAAATACCAGAATTTCGCATATATCTTCTAAACGCCGTCTGCTATCTACAAATTTTATAATTGGAATGGATAAAAAAATTCTAAAACCGTCATTTAACGAAGATATCATTTATCGCTCAAACGGTGTCTGTTTTCTACAAATTTGGTATATGGAATGGATTAAAACCGTCAAACATTGAAAATATCAGAATTTCGTATTTATCTCTTAAACGGTGTCTCTTTTTTGCATATTTGGTATTTAGAATGGATATAAACATTCTAAAACCGTCTTTTAACGAAGATATCATTTATCTCTCAAACGGTGTCTGTTTTCTACAAATTTGGTATTTGCCATGGATATAAACATCTTAAATCGTCAAACATCTAAAATACCGTCAACCATTGAAAATATCAGAATTTCGCATTTATCTCCTAAACGGTGTCTCCTTTCTGCATATTTGGTATTTAGAATGGATATAAACATCTTAAAACCGTCAAACATCTAAAATACCAGAATTTCGCATATATCTTCTAAACGCCGTCTGTTATTTACAAATTTTATGATTGGAATGCATATAAACATTCTAAAACCGTCATTTAACCAAGATATCATATATCTCTCAAACGGTGTATGTTTTCTACAAATTTGGTATTTGGAATGGATTAAAACCGTCAAACATTCAAAATACCAGAATTTCGCATATATCTCTTAAACGGTGTCTCTTTTCTGCATATTTGGTATTTAGAATGGATATAAACATCTTAAAACCGTCAAACATCTAAAATACCAGGATTTCGCATATATTTTCTAAACGCCGTCTGCTATCTACAAATTGTATGATTGAAATGGATATAAATATCTTAAAACCGTCAAACATCTAAAATACCAGAATTTCGCATATATATTCTAAACGCCGTCTGCTATCTACAAATTTTATAATTGGAATGCATATAAACATTCTAAAACCGTCATTTAACGAAGATATCATTTATCTCTCAAACAGTGTCTGTTTTCTACAAATTTGGTATTTGGAATGGATTAAAACCGTCAAACATTCAAAATACCAGAATTTCGCATATATATTCTAAACGCCGTCTGCTATCTACAAATTTTATAATTGGAATGGATATAAACATTCTAAAACCGTCATTTAACGAAGATATCATTTATCTCTCAAACAGTGTCTGTTTTCTACAAATTTGGTATTTGGAATGGATTAAAACCGTCAAACATTCAAAATACCAGAATTTCGCATTTATCTCTTAAACGGTGTCTCCTTTCTGCATATTTGGTATTTAGAATATATATAAACATCTTAAAACCGTCAAACATCTAAAATACCAGAATTTTGCATATGTCTTCTAAACGCCGTCTGCTATCTACAAATTTTATAATTGGAATGGATATAAACATTCTAAAACCGTCATTTAAAGAAGATATCATTTATCTCTCAAGCGGTGTCTGTTTTCTACAAATTTGGTATTTGGAATGGATTAAAACCGTCAAACATTCAAAATACCAGAATTTCGCATTTATCTCTTAAACGGTGTCTCCTTTCTGCATATTTGGTATTTAGAATATATATAAACATCTTAAAACCGTCAAACATCTAAAATACCAGAATTTTGCATATGTCTTCTAAACGCCGTCTGCTATCTACAAATTTTATAATTGGAATGGATATAAACATTCTAAAACCGTCATTTAACGGAGATATCATTTATCTTTCAAACGGTGTCTGTTTTCTACAAATTTGGTATATGGAATGGATTGAAACCGTCAAACATTGAAAATATCAGAATTTCGTATTTATCTCTTAAACGGTGTCTCTTTTCTGCATATTTGGTATTTAGAATGGATATAAACATTCTAAAACCGTCTTTTAACGAAGATATCATTTATCTCTCAAACGGTGTCTGTTTTCTACAAATTTGGTATTTGGAATGGATTAAAACCGTCAAACATTGAAAATATCAGAATTTCGTATTTATCTCTTAAACGATGTCTCTTTTCTGCATATTTAATATTTAGAATGGATATAAACATCTTAAAACCGTCAAACATCTAAAATACCAGAATTTCGCATATATCTTCTAAACGCCGTCTGCTATCTACAAATTTTATAATTGGAATGGTTATAAACATTCTAAAACCGTCATTTAACGAAGATATCATTTATCTCTCAAACGGTGTCTGTTTTCTACAAATTTGGTATTTGGAATGGATTAAAACCGTCAAACATTCAAAATACCAGAATTTCGCATTTATCTCTTAAACGGTGTCTCTTTTCTGCATATTTGGTATTTAGAATATATATAAACATCTTAAAACCGTCAAACATCTTAAATACCAGGATCTCGCATAAATCTTCTAAACGCCGTCTGCTATCTACAAATGTTATAATTGGAATGGATATAAACATTCTAAAACCGTCATTTAAC
Organism: Platycheirus rosarum; assembly: GCA_963971375.1. Classification (NCBI taxonomy): domain Eukaryota; kingdom Metazoa; phylum Arthropoda; class Insecta; order Diptera; family Syrphidae; genus Platycheirus; species Platycheirus rosarum. Next base: position 12,743,468 of record OZ020511.1, on the reverse strand, counting down.
GAAGATATCATTTATCTCTCAAACGGTGTCTGTTTTCTACAAATTTGGTATTTGGAATGGATTAAAACCGTCAAACATTGAAAATATCAGAATTTCGTTAAACGGTGTCTCTTTTCTGCATATTTGGTATTTAGAATGGATATAAACATTCTAAAACCGTCTTTTAACGAAAATATCATTTATCTCTCAAACGGTGCTGTTTTGTAAAAAACGGTGTCTGTTTTCTACAAATTTGGTATTTGGAATGGATTAAAACCGTCAAACATTGAAAATATCAGAATTTCGTATTTATCTCTTAAACGGTGTCTCCTTTCTGCATATTTAATATTTAGAATGGATATAAACATCTTAAAACCGTCAAACATCTAAAATACCAGAATTTCGCATATATCTTCTAAACGCCGTCTGCTATCTACAAATTTTATAATTGGAATGTATATAAACATTCTAAAACCGTCATTTAACGAAGATATCATTTATCTCTCAAACGGTGTCTGTTTTCTACAAATTTGGTATATGGAATGGATTAAAATCGTCAAACATTGAAAATGTCAGAATTTCGTATTTATCTCTTAAACGGTGTCTCTTTTCTGCATATTTGGTATTTAGAATGGATATAAACATTCTAAAACCGTCTTTTAACGAAGATATCATTTATCTCTCAAACGGTGTCTGTTTTCTACAAATTTGGTATTTGCCCCATGGCAAACATTGAAAATATCAGAATTTCGCATTTATCTCTTAAACGGTGTCTCCTTTCTGCATATTTGGTATTTAGAATGGATATAAACATCTTAAAACCGTCAAACATCTAAAATACCAGGATTTCGCATATATCTTCTAAACACCGTCTGCTATCTACAAATTTTATAATTGGAATGGATATAAACATTCTAGAACCGTCATTTAACGAAGATATCATATATCTCTCAAACGGTGTCTGTTTTCTACAAATTTGGTATTTGGATCCATTCCATTTATCTTAAAACCGCCAAACCTCTAAAATACCAGAATTTCGCATTTATTTTCTAAACGCCGTCTGCTATCTACAAATTGTATGATTGAAATGGATATAAATATCTTAAAACCGTCAAACATCTAAAATACCAGAATTTCGCATATATATTCTAAACGCCGTCTGCTATCTACAAATTTTATAATTGGAATGCATATAAACATTCTAAAACCGTCATTTAACGAAGATATCATTTATCTCTCAAACGGTGTCTGTTTTCTACAAATTTGGTATATGGAATGGATTAAAACCGTCAAACATTGAAAATATCAGAATTTCGTATTTATCTCTTAAACGGTGTCTCTTTTCTGCATATTTGGTATTTAGAATGGATATAAACATTCTAAAACCGTCTTTTAACGAAGATATCATTTATCTCTCAAACAGTGTCTGTTTTCTACAAATTTGGTATTTGGAATGGATTAAAACCGTCAAACATTCAAAATACCAGAATTTCGCATATATATTCTAAACGCCGTCTACTATCTACAAATTTTATAATTGGAATGGATATAAACATTCTAAAACCGTCATTTAACGAAGATATCATTTATCTCTCAAACAGTGTCTGTTTTCTACAAATTTGGTATTTGGAATGGATTAAAACCGTCAAACATTCAAAATACCAGAATTTCGCATTTATCTCTTAAACGGTGTCTCTTTTCTGCATATTTGGTATTTAGAATATATATAAACATCTTAAAACCGTCAAACATCTTAAATACCAGGATCTCGCATATATCTTCTAAACGCCGTCTGCTATCTACAAATTTTATAATTGGAATGGATATAAACATTCTAAAACCGTCATTTAAAGAAGATATCATTTATCTCTCAAGCGGTGTCTGTTTTCTACAAATTTGGTATTTGGAATGGATTAAAACCGTCAAACATTCAAAATACCAGAATTTCGCATTTATCTCTTAAACGGTGTCTCCTTTCTGCATATTTGGTATTTAGAATATATATAAACATCTTAAAACCGTCAAACATCTAAAATACCAGAATTTCGCATATGTCTTCTAAACGCCGTCTGCTATCTACAAATTTTATAATTGGAATGGATATAAACATTCTAAAACCGTCATTTAACGGAGATATCATTTATCTTTCAAACGGTGTCTGTTTTCTACAAATTTGGTATATGGAATGGATTGAAACCGTCAAACATTGAAAATATCAGAATTTCGTATTTATCTCTTAAACGGTGTCTCTTTTCTGCATATTTGGTATTTAGAATGGATATAAACATTCTAAAACCGTCTTTTAACGAAGATATCATTTATCTCTCAAACGGTGTCTGTTTTCTACAAATTTGGTATTTGCCATGGATATAAACATCTTAAATCGTCAAACATCTAAAATATGAGGATTTCGCATATATCTTCTAAACACCGTCTGCTATCTACAAATTTTATAATTGGAATAGATATAAACATTCTAAAACCGTCATTTAACGAAGATATCATATATCTCTCAAACGGTGTCTGTTTTCTACAAATTTGGTATTTGGAATGGATTAAAACCGTCAAACATTGAAAATATCAGAATTTCGTATTTATCTCTTAAACGATGTCTCTTTTCTGCATATTTAATATTTAGAATGGATATAAACATCTTAAAACCGTAAAACATCTAAAATACCAGAATTTCGCATATATCTTCTAAACGCCGTCTGCTATCTACAAATTTTATAATTGGAATGGTTATAAACATTCTAAAACCGTCATTTAACGAAGATATCATTTATCTCTCAAACGGTGTCTGTTTTCTACAAATTTGGTATTTGGAATGGATTAAAACCGTCAAACATTCAAAATACCAGAATTTCGCATTTATCTCTTAAACGGTGTCTCTTTTCTGCATATTTGGTATTTAGAATATATATAAACATCTTAAAACCGTCAAACATCTTAAATACCAGGATCTCGCATAAATCTTCTAAACGCCGTCTGCTATCTACAAATGTTATAATTGGAATGGATATAAACATTCTAAAACCGTCATTTAACGAAGATATCATTTATCTCTCAAACGGTGTCTGTTTTCTACAAATTTGGTATTTGGAATGGATTAAAACCGTCAAACATTGAAAATATCAGAATTTCGTTAAACGGTGTCTCTTTTCTGCATATTTGGTATTTAGAATGGATATAAACATTCTAAAACCGTCTTTTAACGAAAATATCATTTATCTCTCAAACGGTGCTGTTTTGTAAAAAACGGTGTCTGTTTTCTACAAATTTGGTATTTGGAATGGATTAAAACCGTCAAACATTGAAAATATCAGAATTTCGTATTTATCTCTTAAACGGTGTCTCCTTTCTGCATATTTAATATTTAGAATGGATATAAACATCTTAAAACCGTCAAACATCTAAAATACCAGAATTTCGCATATATCTTCTAAACGCCGTCTGCTATCTACAAATTTTATAATTGGAATGTATATAAACATTCTAAAACCGTCATTTAACGAAGATATCATTTATCTCTCAAACGGTGTCTGTTTTCTACAAATTTGGTATATGGAATGGATTAAAATCGTCAAACATTGAAAATATCAGAATTTCGTATTTATCTCTTAAACGGTGTCTCTTTTCTGCATATTTGGTATTTAGAATGGATATAAACATTCTAAAACCGTCTTTTAACGAAGATATCATTTATCTCTCAAACGGTGTCTGTTTTCTACAAATTTGGTATTTGCCCCATGGCAAACATTGAAAATATCAGAATTTCGCATTTATCTCTTAAACGGTGTCTCCTTTCTGCATATTTGGTATTTAGAATGGATATAAACATCTTAAAACCGTCAAACATCTAAAATACCAGGATTTCGCATATATCTTCTAAACACCGTCTGCTATCTACAAATTTTATAATTGGAATGGATATAAACATTCTAGAACCGTCATTTAACGAAGATATCATACATCTCTCAAACGGTGTCTGTTTTCTACAAATTTGGTATTTGGATCCATTCCATTTATCTTAAAACCGCCAAACCTCTAAAATACCAGAATTTCGCATTTATTTTCTAAACGCCGTCTGCTATCTACAAATTGTATGATTGAAATGGATATAAATATCTTAAAACCGTCAAACATCTAAACTACCAGAATTTCGCATATATCTTCTAAACGCCGTCTGCTATCTACAAATTTTATAATTGGAATGCATATAAACATTCTAAAACCGTCAAACATTCAAAATACCAGGATCTCGCATATATCTTCTAAACGCCGTCTGCTATCTACAAATTTTATAATTGGAATGGATATAAACATTCTAAAACCGTCATTTAAAGAAGATATCATTTATCTCTCAAGCGGTGTCTGTTTTCTACAAATTTGGTATTTGGAATGGATTAAAACCGTCAAACATTCAAAATACCAGAATTTCGCATTTATCTCTTAAACGGTGTCTCCTTTCTGCATATTTGGTATTTAGAATATATATAAACATCTTAAAACCGTCAAACATCTAAAATACCAGAATTTCGCATATGTCTTCTAAACGCCGTCTGCTATCTACAAATTTTATAATTGGAATGGATATAAACATTCTAAAACCGTCATTTAACGGAGATATCATTTATCTTTCAAACGGTGTCTGTTTTCTACAAATTTGGTATATGGAATGGATTGAAACCGTCAAACATTGAAAATATCAGAATTTCGTATTTATCTCTTAAACGGTGTCTCTTTTCTGCATATTTGGTATTTAGAATGGATATAAACATTCTAAAACCGTCTTTTAACGAAGATATCATTTATCTCTCAAACGGTGTCTGTTTTCTACAAATTTGGTATTTGCCATGGATATAAACATCTTAAATCGTCAAACATCTAAAATATGAGGATTTCGCATATATCTTCTAAACACCGTATGCTATCTACAAATTTTATAATTGGAATAGATATAAACATTCTAAAACCGTCATTTAACGAAGATATCATATATCTCTCAAACGGTGTCTGTTTTCTACAAATTTGGTATTTGGAATGGATTAAAACCGTCAAACATTGAAAATATCAGAATTTCGTATTTATCTCTTAAACGGTGTCTCTTTTCTGCATATTTAATATTTAGAATGGATATAAACATCTTAAAACCGTCAAACATCTAAAATACCAGAATTTCGCATATATATTCTAAACGCCGTCTGCTATCTACAAATTTTATAATTGGAATGCATATAAACATTCTAAAACCGTCATTTAACGAAGATATCATTTATCTCTCAAACAGTGTCTGTTTTCTACAAATTTGGTATTTGGAATGGATTAAAACCGTCAAACATTCAAAATACCAGAATTTCGCATTTATCTCTTAAACGGTGTCTCTTTTCTGCATATTTGGTATTTAGAATATATATAAACATCTTAAAACCGTCAAACATCTTAAATACCAGGATCTCGCATATATCTTCTAAACGCCGTCTGCTATCTACAAATTTTATAATTGGAATGGATATAAACATTCTAAAACCGTCATTTAAAGAAGATATCATTTATCTCTCAAGCGGTGTCTGTTTTCTACAAATTTGGTATTTGGAATGGATTAAAACCGTCAAACATTCAAAATACCAGAATTTCGCATTTATCTCTTAAACGGTGTCTCCTTTCTGCATATTTGGTATTTAGAATATATATAACATCTTAAAACCGTCAAACATCTAAAATACCAGAATTTCGCATATGTCTTCTAAACGCCGTCTGCTATCTACAAATTTTATAATTGGAATGGATATAAACATTCTAAAACCGTCATTTAACGGAGATATCATTTATCTTTCAAACGGTGTCTGTTTTCTACAAATTTGGTATATGGAATGGATTGAAACCGTCAAACATTGAAAATATCAGAATTTCGTATTTATCTCTTAAACGGTGTCTCTTTCTCTGCATATTTGGTATTTAGAATGGATATAAACATTCTAAAACCGTCTTTTAAACGAAGATATCATTTATCTCTCAAACGGTGTCTGTTTTCTACAAATTTGGTATTTGCCATGGATATAAACATCTTAAATCGTCAAACATCTAAATATGAGGATTTCGCATATATCTTCTAATCACCGTATGCTATCTACAAATTTTATAATTGGAATAGATATAAACATTCTAAAACCGTCATTTAACGAAGATATCATATATCTCTCAAACGGTGTCTGTTTTCTACAAAATTTGGTATTTGGAATGGATTAAAACCGTCAAACATTGAAAATATCAGAATTTCGTATTTATCTCTTAAACGGTGTCTCTTTTCTGCATATTTAATATTTAGATGGATATAAACATCTTAAAACCGTCAAACATCTAAAATACCAGAATTTCGCATATATATTCTAAACGCCGTCTGCTATCTACAAATTTTATAATTGGAATGCATATAAAACATTCTAAAACCGTCATTTAACGAAGATATCATTTATCTCTCAAACAGTGTCTGTTTTCTACAAATTGGTATTTGGAATGGATTAAAACCGTCAAACATTCAAAATACCAGAATTTCGCATTTATATCTTAAACGGTGTCTCTTTTCTGCATATATGGTATTTAGAATATATATAAACATCTTAAAACCGTCAAACATCTTAAATACCAGGATCTCGCATATATCTTCTAAACGCCGTCTGCTATCTACAAATTTTATAATTGGAATGGATATAAAACATTCTAAACCGTCATTTAAAGAAGATATCATTTATCTCTCAAGCGGTGTCTGTTTTCTACAAATTTGGTATTTGGAATGGATTAAAACCGTCAAACATTCAAAATACCAGAATTTCGCATTTATCTCTTAAACGGTGTCTCCTTTCTGCATATTTGGTATTTAGAATATATATAAACATCTTAAAACCGTCAAACATCTAAAATACCAGAATTTCGCATATGTCTTCTAAACGCCGTCTGCTATCTACAAATTTTATAATTGGAATGGATATAAACATTCTAAAACCGTCATTTAACGGAGATATCATTTATCTTCCAAACGGTGTCTGTTTTCTACAAATTTGGTATATGGAATGGATTGAAACCGTCAAACATTGAAAATATCAGAATTTCGTATTTATCTCTTAAACGGTGTCTCTTTTCTGCATATTTGGTATTTAGAATGGATATAAACATTCTAAAAACCGTCTTTTAACGAAGATATCATTTATCTCTCAAACGGTGTCTGTTTTCTACAAATTTGGTATTTGCCATGGATATAAACATCTTAAATCGTCAAACATCTAAAATATGAGGATTTCGCATATATCTTCTAAACACCGTCTGCTATCTACAAATTTTATAATTGGAATAGATATAAACATTCTAAAACCGTCATTTAACGAAGATATCATATATCTCTCAAACGGTGTCTGTTTTCTACAAATTTGGTATTTGGAATGGATTAAAACCGTCAAACATTGAAAATATCAGAATTTCGTATTTATCTCTTAAACGGTGTCTCTTTTCTGCATATTTAATATTTAGAATGGATATAAACATCTTAAAACCGTCAAACATCTAAAATACCAGAATTCGCATATATCTTCTAAACGCCGTCTGCTATCTACAAATTTTATAATTGGAATGGTTATAAACATTCTAAAACCGTCATTTAACGAAGATATCATTTATCTCTCAAACGGTGTCTGTTTTCTACAAATTTGGTATTTGGAATGGATTAAAACCGTCAAACATTCAAAATACCAGAATTTCGCATTTATCTCTTAAACTGTGTCTCTTTTCTGCATATTTGGTATTTAGAATATATATAAACATCTTAAAACCGTCAAACATCTTAAATACCAGGATCTCGCATAGATCTTCTAAACGCCGTCTGCTATCTACAAATGTTATAATTGGAATGGATATAAACATTCTAAAACCGTCATTTAACGAAGATATCATTTATCTCTCAAACGGTGTCTGTTTTCTACAAATTTGGTATTTGCCCCATGGCAAACATTGAAAATATCAGAATTTCGCATTTATCTCTTAAACGGTGTCTCCTTTCTGCATATTTGGTATTTAGAATGGATATAAACATCTTAAAACCGTCAAACATCTAAAATACCAGGATTTCGCATATATCTTCTAACCACCGTCTGCTATCTACAAATTTTATAATTGGAATGGATATAAACATTCTAGAACCGTCATTTAACGAAGATATCATATATCTCTCAAACGATGTCTGTTTTCTACAAATTTGGTATTTGGATCCATTCCATTTATCTTAAAACCGCCAACCTCTAAAATACCAGAATTTCGCGTTTATTTTCTAAACGCCGTCTGCTATCTACAAATTGTATGATTGAAATGGATATAAATATCTTAAAACCGTCAAACATCTAAAATACCAGAATTTCGCATATATATTCTAAACGCCGTCTGCTATCTACAAATTTTATAATTGGAATGCATATAAACATTCTAAAACCGTCATTTAACGAAGATATCATTTATCTCTCAAACAGTGTCTGTTTTCTACAAATTTGGTATTTGGAATGGATTAAAACCGTCAAACATTCAAAATACCAGAATTTCGCATATATATTCTAAACGCCGTCTGCTATCTACAAATTTTATAATTGGAATGGATATAAACAAAACCGTCATTTAACGAAGATATCATATATCTCTCAAGCGGTGTCTGTTTTCTACAAATTTGGTATTTGGAATGGATTAAAACCGTCAAACATTCAAAATACCAGAATTTCGCATTTATCTCTTAAACGGTGTCTCTTTTCTGCATATTTGGTATTTAGAATGGATATAAACATCTTAAAACCGTCAAACATCTAAAATACCAGGATTTCGCATATATCTTCTAAACACCGTCTGCTATCTACAAATTTTATAATTGGAATGGATATAAACATTCTAAAACCGTCATTTAACGAAGATATCATATATCTCTCAAACGGTGTCTGTTTTCTACGAATTTGGTATTTGGATCCATTCCATTTATCTTAAAACCGCCAAACCTCTAAAATACCAGAATTTCGCGTTTATTTTCTAAACGCCGTCTGCTATCTACAAATTGTATGATTGAAATGGATATAAATATCTTAAAACCGTCAAACATCTAAAATACCAGAATTTCGCATATATATTCTAAACGCCGTCTGCTATCTACAAATTTTATAATTGGAATGCATATAAACATTCTAAAACCGTCATTTAACGAAGATATCATTTATCTCTCAAACAGTGTCTGTTTTCTACAAATTTGGTATTTGGAATGGATTAAAACCGTCAAACATTCAAAATACCAGAATTTCGCATATATATTCTAAACGCCGTCTGCTATCTACAAATTTTATAATTAGAATGGATATAAACATTCTAAAACCGTCATTTAACGAAGATATCATTTATCTCTCAAACAGTGTCTGTTTTCTACAAATTTGGTATTTGGAATGGATTAAAACCGTCAAACATTCAAAATACCAGAATTTCGCATTTATCTCTTAAACGGTGTCTCTTTTCTGCATATTTGGTATTTAGAATATATATAAACATCTTAAAACCGTCAAACATCTTAAATACCAGGATCTCGCATATATCTTCTAAACGCCGTCTGCTATCTACAAATTTTATAATTGGAATGGATATAAACATTCTAAAACCGTCATTTAAAGAAGATATCATTTATCTCTCAAGCGGTGTCTGTTTTCTACAAATTTGGTATTTGGAATGGATTAAAACCGTCAAACATTCAAAATACCAGAATTTCGCATTTATCTCTTAAACGGTGTCTCCTTTCTGCATATTTGGTATTTAGAATATATATAAACATCTTAAAACCGTCAAACATCTAAAATACCAGAATTTCGCATATGTCTTCTAAACGCCGTCTGCTATCTACAAATTTTATAATTGGAATGGATATAAACATTCTAAAACCGTCATTTAACGGAGATATCATTTATCTTTCAAACGGTGTCTGTTTTCTACAAATTTGGTATATGGAATGGATTGAAACCGTCAAACATTGAAAATATCAGAATTTCGTATTTATCTCTTAAACGGTGTCTCTTTTCTGCATATTTGGTATTTAGAATGGATATAAACATTCTAAAACCGTCTTTTAACGAAGATATCATTTATCTCTCAAACGGTGTCTGTTTTCTACAAATTTGGTATTTGCCATGGATATAAACATCTTAAATCGTCAAACATCTAAAATATGAGGATTTCGCATATATCTTCTAAACACCGTCTGCTATCTACAAATTTTATAATTGGAATAGATATAAACATTCTAAAACCGTCATTTAACGAAGATATCATATATCTCTCAAACGGTGTCTGTTTTCTACAAATTTGGTATTTGGAATGGATTAAAACCGTCAAACATTGAAAATATCAGAATTTCGTATTTATCTCTTAAACGGTGTCTCTTTTCTGCATATTTAATATTTAGAATGGATATAAACATCTTAAAACCGTCAAACATCTAAAATACCAGAATTTCGCATATATCTTCTAAACGCCGTCTGCTATCTACAAATTTTATAATTGGAATGGTTATAAACATTCTAAAACCGTCATTTAACGAAGATATCATTTATCTCTCAAACGGTGTCTGTTTTCTACAAATTTGGTATTTGGAATGGATTAAAACCGTCAAACATTCAAAATACCAGAATTTCGCATTTATCTCTTAAACGGTGTCTCTTTTCTGCATATTTGGTATTTAGAATATATATAAACATCTTAAAACCGTCAAACATCTTAAATACCAGGATCTCGCATAAATCTTCTAAACGCCGTCTGCTATCTACAAATGTTATAATTGGAATGGATATAAACATTCTAAAACCGTCATTTAACGAAGATATCATTTATCTCTCAAACGGTGTCTGTTTTCTACAAATTTGGTATTTGGAATGGATTAAAACCGTCAAACATTGAAAATATCAGAATTTCGTTAAACGGTGTCTCTTTTCTGCATATTTAGTATTTAGAATGGATATAAACATTCTAAAACCGTCTTTTAACGAAAATATCATTTATCTCTCAAACGGTGCTGTTTTGTAAAAAACGGTGTCTGTTTTCTACAAATTTGGTATTTGGAATGGATTAAAACCGTCAAACATTGAAAATATGAGAATTTCGTATTTATCTCTTAAACGGTGTCTCCTTTCTGCATATTTAATATTTAGAATGGATATAAACATCTTAAAACCGTCAAACATCTAAAATACCAGAATTTCGCATATATCTTCTAAACGCCGTCTGCTATCTACAAATTTTATAATTGGAATGTATATAAACATTCTAAAACCGTCATTTAACGAAGATATCATTTATCTCTCAAACGGTGTCTGTTTTCTACAAATTTGGTATATGGAATGGATTAAAATCGTCAAACATTGAAAATATCAGAATTTCGTATTTATCTCTTAAACGGTGTCTCTTTTCTGCATATTTGGTATTTAGAATGGATATAAACATTCTAAAACCGTCTTTTAACGAAGATATCATTAATCTCTCAAACGGTGTCTGTTTTCTACAAATTTGGTATTTGCCCCATGGCAAACATTGAAAATATCAGAATTTCGCATTTATCTCTTAAACGGTGTCTCCTTTCTGCATATTTGGTATTTAGAATGGATATAAACATCTTAAAACCGTCAAACATCTAAAATACCAGGATTTCGCATATATCTTCTAAACACCGTCTGCTATCTACAAATTTTATAATTGGAATGGATATAAACATTCTAGAACCCTCATTTAACGAAGATATCATATATCTCTCAAACGGTGTCTGTTTTCTACAAATTTGGTATTTGGATCCATTCCATTTATCTTAAAACCGCCAAACCTCTAAAATACCAGAATTTCGCATTTATTTTCTAAACGCCGTCTGCTATCTACAAATTGTATGATTGAAATGGATATAAATATCTTAAAACCGTCAAACATCTAAAATACCAGAATTTCGCATATATATTCTAAACGCCGTCTGCTATCTACAAATTTTATAATTGGAATGCATATAAACATTCTAAAACCGTCATTTAACGAAGATATCATTTATCTCTCAAACGGTGTCTGTTTTCTACAAATTTGGTATATGGAATGGATTAAAACCGTCAAACATTGAAAATATCAGAATTTCGTATTTATCTCTTAAACGGTGTCTCTTTTCTGCATATTTGGTATTTAGAATGGATATAAACATTCTAAAACCGTCTTTTAACGAAGATATCATTTATCTCTCAAACGGTGTCTGTTTTCTACAAATTTGGTATTTGCCATGGATATAAACATCTTAAAACCGTCAAACATCTAAAATACCGTCAAACATTCAAAATACCAGAATTTCGCATTTATCTCTTAAACGGTGTCTCTTTTCTGCATATTTGGTATTTAGAATATATATAAACATTTTAAAACCGTCAAACATCTTAAATACCAGGATCTCGCATATATCTTCTAAACGCCGTCTGCTATCTACAAATTTTATAATTGGAATGGATATAAACATTCTAAAACCGTCATTTAAAGAAGATATCATTTATCTCTCAAGCGGTGTCTGTTTTCTACAAATTTGGTATTTGGAATGGATTAAAACTGTCAAACATTCAAAATACCAGAATTTCGCATTTATCTCTTAAACGGTGTCTCCTTTCTGCATATTTGGTATTTATATATATATATATGATATATATATATATATAGATGTTTATATCCATTCTAAATACCAAATATACAGAAAGGAGACACCGTTTAAGAGATAAATGCGAAATTCTAAAATTTTCAATGTTTGACGGTATTTTAGATGTTTGACGGTTTTAAGATGTTTATATCCATGGCAAATACCAAATTTGTAGAAAACAGACACCGTTTGAGAGATAAATGATATCTTCGTTAAAAGACGGTTTTTTAATGTTTATATCCAAATATGCAGAAAAGAGACACCGTTTAAGAGATAAATACGAAATTCTGATATTTTCAATGTTTGACGGTTTTAATCTAATCCATATACCAAATTTGTAGAAAACAGACACCGTTTGAGAGATAAATGACGGTTTTAGAATGTTTATATCCATTCCAATTATAAAATTTGTAGATAGCAGACGGCGTTTAGAAGATATATGCGAAATTCTGGTATTTTAGATGTTTGACGGTTTTAAGATGTTTATATCCATTCTAAATATTAAATATGCAGAAAGGAGACACCGTTTAAGAGATAAATACGAAATTCTGATATTTTCAATGTTTGACGGTTTTAATCCAATTTAATTTCATAAAAAAAATCAAAATTTACCAAAAAATTTTTTTCAAAAAAAAATTCAAAAATTTCAAAAAAAGATCAAAATTTCCAAAAAAAAAATTTTCAGAAAAATTTCAAAATTTTCCAAAAAATTTTTTTTTCAAAAAAAAATTTCAGAAAAAAAATCAAAAATTACCAAAAAATTTTCCAAATTTTTTTTTTCAAAAAAAAATCAAAATTTTCCAAAAAAAATTTTCAAAAAAAAATTCAAAATTTTTCAAAAAAATTTCAAAATTTTCCTAAAAAATTTCAAAATTTTCCTAAAAAAAAATTTCATAAAAAAATACCAAAAAATTTTTTCAAAAAAAAATTCAAAATTTTCCAAAAATTTTTTTCAAAAAAAAATTCAAAATTTTCAAACAAAAATTTCAAAAAAAATTCAAAATTTTCCAAAAAAAATTTTTCAAAAAAAAATTTAAATTTTTCAAAAAAAAAATTCAAAAATTTCAAAAAAAATTCAAAATTTTCAAAAAAAAATTCAAAAATTTGAAAAAAAGATCAAAATTTCCAAAAAAAATTTTGCAAAAAAAAATTTTTTTCAAAAAAATTCAAAATTTTCCAAAAAAAATTTTTCAAAAAAAAAATTGAAAATTTTTGAAAAAAATTTCAAAATTTTCCAAAAAAAAATTTTTTCAAAAAAAAATTTCATAAAAAAAATCAAAATTTACCAAAATAAATTTTCAAAAAAAATTCAAATTTTTCAAAAAAAAAAATTCAAAAATTTCAAATTTTTATTCAAAATTTTCAAAAAAAAATTCAAAATTTCAAAAAAAAATTCAAAATTTTGCAAAAAAAATTGTTTTCAAAAAAATTCAAAATTTTCCAAAAAAAATTTTCAAAAAAAAAATTCAAAATTTTTTAAAAAAATTTCAAAATTTTCCTAAAAATTTTTTTTTCAAAAAAAAATTTCATAAAAAAAATCAAAATTTACCAAAAAATTTTTTTCAAAAAAAAATTCAAAAATTTCAAAAAAAGATCAAAATTTCCAAAAAAAAATTTTTTAGAAAAATTTCAAAATTTTCCAAAAAATTTTTTTTTCAAAAAAAAATTTCAGAAAAAAAATCAAAAATTACCAAAAAATTTTCCAAATTTTTTTTTTTCAAAAAAAATCAAAATTTTCCAAAAAAAATTTTCAAAAAAATTTCAAAATTTTCCTAAAAAAATTTTTTTCAAAAAAAAATTTCATAAAAAAAATACCAAAAAATTTTTTCAAAAAAAAATTCAAAATTTTCCAAAAATATTTTTCAAAAAAAAATTCAAAAATTTCAAAAAAAATTAAAAATTTTCAAAAAAAAATTTTTCAAAAAAAATTCAAAATTTTGCTAAAATTTTTTTTTCAAAAAAAAATAAAAAAATTTCCAATTTTTTTTTTTCAAAAAAAAAAATCAAAATTTACCAAAAAAAAATTCAAAAATTTCAAAAAAAGATCAAAATTTCCATAAAAAAAATTTCAAAAAAAATTCAAAATTTTGCAAAAAAAATTCAAAATTTTCAAAAAAAATTCAAAAATTTCAAAAAAAGATCAAAATTTCCATAAAAAAATTTTTCAGAAAAAATCAAAATTTTGCAAAAAATTTTTTTTTCAAAAAATTTCAAAATTTTCCAAAAAAAATTTTTCAAAAAAAAATTCAAAATTTTCCAAAAACTTTTTTCAAAAAAAAAATTCAAAACAAGATCAAAATTTCCAAAAAAAATTTTTCAGAAAAAATTTAAAATTTTGCAATAAAAATTTTTTTCAAAAAAATTCAAAATTTTCCAAAAAAAATTTTTCAAAAAAAAAATTGAAAATTTTTGAAAAAAATTTCAAAATTTTTCAAAAAAAAATTTCATAAAAAAAATCAAAATTTACCAAAATAAATTTTCAAAAAAAAATTCAAAATTTTACAAAAAAGTTTTTCAAAAAAAAAATTCAAAATTTTTCAAAAAAATTTCAAAATTTTCCAAAAAATTTTTTTTTCAAAAAAAAATTTCAGAAAAAAAATCAAAAATTACCAAAAAATTTTCCAAATTTTTTTTTTCAAAAAAAAATCAAAATTTTCCAAAAAAAATTTTCAAAAAAAAATTCAAAATTTTTCAAAAAAATTTCAAAATTTTCCTAAAAAATTTCAAAATTTTCCTAAAAAAAAATTTCATAAAAAAATACCAAAAAATTTTTTCAAAAAAAAATTCAAAATTTTCCAAAAATTTTTTTCAAAAAAAAATTCAAAATTTTCAAACAAAAATTTAAAAAAAAATTCAAAATTTTCCAAAAAAAATTTTTCAAAAAAAAATTTAAATTTTTCAAAAAAAAAATTCAAAAATTTCAAAAAAAAATTCAAAAATTTGAAAAAAAGATCAAAATTTCCAAAAAAAATTTTGCAAAAAAAAATTTTTTTCAAAAAAATTCAAAATTTTCCAAAAAAAATTTTTCAAAAAAAAAATTGAAAATTTTTGAAAAAAATTTCAAAATTTTCCAAAAAAAAATTTTTTCAAAAAAAAATTTCATAAAAAAAATCAAAATTTACCAAAATAAATTTTCAAAAAAAATTCAAATTTTTCAAAAAAAAAAATTCAAAAATTTCAAATTTTTATTCAAAATTTTCAAAAAAAAATTCAAAATTTCAAAAAAAAAATTCAAAATTTTGCAAAAAAAATTGTTTTCAAAAAAATTCAAAATTTTCCAAAAAAAATTTTCAAAAAAAAAATTCAAAATTTTTTAAAAAAATTTCATAAAAAAAATCAAAATTTACCAAAAAATTTTTTTCAAAAAAAAATTCAAAAATTTCAAAAAAAGATCAAAATTTCCAAAAAAAAATTTTTTAGAAAAATTTCAAAATTTTCCAAAAAATTTTTTTTTCAAAAAAAAATTTCAGAAAAAAAATCAAAAATTACCAAAAAATTTTCCAAATTTTTTTTTTTCAAAAAAAATCAAAATTTTCCAAAAAAAATTTTCAAAAAAATTTCAAAATTTTCCTAAAAAAATTTTTTTCAAAAAAAAATTTCATAAAAAAAATACCAAAAAATTTTTTCAAAAAAAAATTCAAAATTTTCCAAAAATATTTTTCAAAAAAAAATTCAAAAATTTCAAAAAAAATTAAAAATTTTCAAAAAAAAATTTTTCAAAAAAAATTCAAAATTTTGCTAAAATTTTTTTTTCAAAAAAAAATAAAAAAATTTCCAATTTTTTTTTTTCAAAAAAAAAAATCAAAATTTACCAAAAAAAAATTCAAAAATTTCAAAAAAAGATCAAAATTTCCATAAAAAAAATTTCAAAAAAAATTCAAAATTTTGCAAAAAAAATTCAAAATTTTCAAAAAAAATTCAAAAATTTCAAAAAAAGATCAAAATTTCCATAAAAAAATTTTTCAGAAAAAATCAAAATTTTGCAAAAAATTTTTTTTTCAAAAAATTTCAAAATTTTCCAAAAAAAATTTTTCAAAAAAAAATTCAAAATTTTCCAAAAACTTTTTTCAAAAAAAAAATTCAAAACAAGATCAAAATTTCCAAAAAAAATTTTTCAGAAAAAATTTAAAATTTTGCAATAAAAATTTTTTTCAAAAAAATTCAAAATTTTCCAAAAAAAATTTTTCAAAAAAAAAATTGAAAATTTTTGAAAAAAATTTCAAAATTTTTCAAAAAAAAATTTCATAAAAAAAATCAAAATTTACCAAAATAAATTTTCAAAAAAAAATTCAAAATTTTACAAAAAAGTTTTTCAAAAAAAAAATTCAAAATTTTTCAAAAAAATTTCAAAATTTTCCAAAAAATTTTTTTTTCAAAAAAAAATTTCAGAAAAAAAATCAAAAATTACCAAAAAATTTTCCAATTTTTTTTTTCAAAAAAAATCAAAATTTTCCAAAAAAATTTTTCAAAAAAAAATTCAAAATTTTTCAAAAAAATTTCAAAATTTTCCTAAAAAATTTTTTTTCAAAAAAAAATTTCATAAAAAAAATACCAAAAAATTTTTTCAAAAAAAAATTCAAAATTTTCAAAAAAAATTCAAAAATTTCAAAAAAAATTAAAAATTTTCAAAAAAAAATTTTTCAAAAAAAATTCAAAATTTTGCTAAAATTTTTTTTTCAAAAAAAAATAAAAAAATTTCCAATTTTTTTTTTTTCAAAAAAAAAATCAAAATTTACCAAAAAATTTTTTTTAAAAAAAATTTCAAAATTTTCCAAAAAATTTTTTTTTCAAAAAAAAAATTTCAAAAAAAAATTCAAAAATTTCAAAAAAAAATTCAAAAGTTTCAAAAAAAATTCAAAAATTTCAAAAAAAGATCAAAATTTCCATAAAAAAATTTTCAAAAAAAATTCAAAATTTTGCAAAAAAAATTCAAAATTTTCAAAAAAAATTCAAAATTTTCAAAAAAAATTCAAAAATTTCAAAAAAAGATCAAAATTTCCAAAAAAAAAATTTTCAGAAAAATTTCAAAATTTTCCAAAAAATTTTTTTTTCAAAAAAAAATTTCAGAAAAAAAATCAAAAATTACCAAAAAATTTTCCAAATTTTTTTTTTCAAAAAAAAATCAAAATTTTCCAAAAAAAATTTTCAAAAAAAAATTCAAAATTTTTCAAAAAAATTTCAAAATTTTCCTAAAAAATTTCAAAATTTTCCTAAAAAAAAATTTCATAAAAAAATACCAAAAAATTTTTTCAAAAAAAAATTCAAAATTTTCCAAAAATTTTTTTCAAAAAAAAATTCAAAATTTTCAAACAAAAATTTCAAAAAAAATTCAAAATTTTCCAAAAAAAATTTTTCAAAAAAAAATTTAAATTTTTCAAAAAAAAAATTCAAAAATTTCAAAAAAAATTCAAAATTTTCAAAAAAAAATTCAAAAATTTGAAAAAAAGATCAAAATTTCCAAAAAAAATTTTGCAAAAAAAAATTTTTTTCAAAAAAATTCAAAATTTTCCAAAAAAAATTTTTCAAAAAAAAAATTGAAAATTTTTGAAAAAAATTTCAAAATTTTCCAAAAAAAAATTTTTTCAAAAAAAAATTTCATAAAAAAAATCAAAATTTACCAAAATAAATTTTCAAAAAAAATTCAAATTTTTCAAAAAAAAAAATTCAAAAATTTCAAATTTTTATTCAAAATTTTCAAAAAAAAATTCAAAATTTCAAAAAAAAAATTCAAAATTTTGCAAAAAAAATTGTTTTCAAAAAAATTCAAAATTTTCAAAAAAAAAATTCAAAATTTTTTAAAAAAATTTCAAAATTTTCCTAAAAATTTTTTTTTCAAAAAAAAATTTCATAAAAAAAATCAAAATTTACCAAAAAATTTTTTTCAAAAAAAAATTCAAAAATTTCAAAAAAAGATCAAAATTTCCAAAAAAAAAATTTTCAGAAAAATTTCAAAATTTTCCAAAAAATTTTTTTTTCAAAAAAAAATTTCAGAAAAAAAATCAAAAATTACCAAAAAATTTTCCAAATTTTTTTTTTCAAAAAAAAATCAAAATTTTCCAAAAAAAATTTTTCAAAAAAAAATTCAAAATTTTCCAAAAACTTTTTTCAAAAAAAAAATTCAAAATTTTCAAAAAAAAATTAAAAAAATTCAAAACAAGATCAAAATTTCCAAAAAAAATTTTTCAGAAAAAATTTAAAATTTTGCAATAAAATTTTTTTTCAAAAAAATTCAAAATTTTCCAAAAAAAATTTTTCAAAAAAAAAATTGAAAATTTTTGAAAAAAATTTCAAAATTTTTCAAAAAAAAATTTCATAAAAAAAATCAAAATTTACCAAAATAAATTTTCAAAAAAAAATTCAAAATTTTACAAAAAAGTTTTTCAAAAAAAAAATTCAAAATTTTTCAAAAAAATTTCAAAATTTTCCTAAAAAATTCAAAAAAAGATCAAAATTTCCAAAAAAAAATTTTTCAGAAAAATTTCAAAATTTTCCAAAAAATTTTTTTTTCAAAAAAAAATTTCAGAAAAAAAATCAAAAATTACCAAAAAATTTTCCAATTTTTTTTTTCAAAAAAAATCAAAATTTTCCAAAAAAATTTTTCAAAAAAAAATTCAAAATTTTTCAAAAAAATTTCAAAATTTTCCTAAAAAATTTTTTTTCAAAAAAAAATTTCATAAAAAAAATACCAAAAAATTTTTTCAAAAAAAAATTCAAAATTTTTCAAAAAAAATTCAAAATTTTGCTAAAATTTTTTTTTCAAAAAAAAATAAAAAAATTTCCAATTTTTTTTTTTTCAAAAAAAAAATCAAAATTTACCAAAAAATTTTTTTTAAAAAAAATTTCAAAATTTTCCAAAAAATTTTTTTTTCAAAAAAAAAATTTCAAAAAAAAATTCAAAAATTTCAAAAAAAAATTCAAGTTTCAAAAAAAATTCAAAAATTTCAAAAAAAGATCAAAATTTCCATAAAAAAATTTTCAAAAAAAATTCAAAATTTTGCAAAAAAAATTCAAAATTTTCAAAAAAAATTCAAAATTTTCAAAAAAAATTCAAAAATTTCAAAAAAAGATCAAAATTTCCATAAAAAATTTTTTCAGAAAAAATCAAAATTTTGCAAAAAAATTTTTTTTCAAAAAATTTCAAAATTTTCCAAAAAAAATTTTTCAAAAAAAAAATTCAAAATTTTGCAAAAAAAATCAAAATTAACCAAAAAAAAATTTTCAGAAAAATTTCAAAATTTTCCAAAAAATTTTTTTTTGCAAAAAAAAATTTCAGAAAAAAAATCAAAAATTACCAAAAAATTTTCCAAATTTTTTTTTTCAAAAAAAAATCAAAATTTTCTAAAAAAATCAAAATTTACCAAAAAAAAATTTCAAAAAAAAATTCAAAATTTTCCAAAAATTTTTTTCAAAAAAAAAATTCAAAATTTTCAAAAAAAAATTAAAAAATTTCAAAACAAGATCAAAATTTCCAAAAAAAATTTTTCAGAAAAAATTTAAAATTTTGCAATAAAATTTTTTTTCAAAAAAATTCAAAATTTTCCAAAAAAAATTTTTCAAAAAAAAAATTGAAAAATTTTGAAAAAAATTTCAAAATTTTCCAAAAAAAAATTTTTTCAAAAAAAAATTTCATAAAAAAAATCAAAATTTACCAAAATAAATTTTCAAAAAAAAATTCAAAATTTTCAAATTTTTATTCAAAATTTTCAAAAAAAAATTCAAAATTTTCAAACAAAATTTCAAAATTTTCAAACAAAATTTCAAAAAAAAATTCAAAATTTTCCTAAAAAATTTTTTTTCAAAAAAAAATTTCATAAAAAAAATCAAAATTTACCAAAAAATTTTTTCAAAAAAAAATTCAAAATTTTCCAAAATTTTTTTCAAAAAAAAAAATTCAAAATTTTGCTAAAATTTTTTTTTCAAAAAAAAATAAAAAATTTTCCAAATTTTTTTTTTTCAAAAAAAAAATCAAAATTTACCAAAAAATTTTTTTTAAAAAAAATTTCAAAATTTTCCAAAAAATTTTTTTTTCAAAAAAAAAATTTCATAAAAAAAATCAAAATTTACCAAAAAAAAATTTCAAAAAAAAATTACAAATTTTGCAAAAAATTTTTCAAAAAAAAATTCAAAAATTTCAAAAAAAGATCAAAATTTCCATAAAAAAATTTTTCAGAAAAAATCAAAATTTTGCAAAAAATTTCAAAATTTTCCAAAAAAAATTTTTCAAAAAAAAAATTCAAAATTTTGCAAAAAAAATCAAAATTTACCAAAAAAAATTTTCAAAAAAAAATTCAAAATTTTCAAACAAAAATTTCAAAAAAAATTCAAAATTTTCCAAAAAAAATTTTTCAAAAAAAATTCAAAATTTTGCAAAAAAAAATTTTTTCAAAAAAATTCAAAATTTTCCAAAAAAAATTTTTCAAAAAAAAAATTCAAAATTTTCCAAAAAAATCAAAATTTACCAAAAAAAATTTTCAAAAAAAAATTCAAACATTTCAAAAAAAATTCAAAATTTTCAAAAAAAATAAAAATTTGAAATTTTTGAATTTTTTTTTTTGAAAAATTTGAATTTTTTTTTGAAAATTTATTTTGGTAAATTTTGATTTTTTTTATGAAATTTTTTTTTGGAAAATTTTGAAATTTTTTTCAAAAATTTTCAATTTTTTTTTTGAAAAATTTTTTTGGAAAATTTTGAATTTTTTTGAAAAAATTTTTTTTGCAAAATTTTGAATTTTTTTTGAAAAATTTTTTTTGGAAAAAATTTCAGAAAAAAAATCAAAAATTCTGATATTTTCAATGTTTGACGGTTTTAATCCATTCCATATACCAAATTTGTAGAAAACAGACACCGTTTGAGAGATAAATGATATCTTCGTTAAATGACGGTTTTAGAATGTTTATATGCATTCCAATTATAAAATTTGTAGATAGCAGACGGCGTTTAGAATATATATGCGAAATTCTGGTATTTTAGATGTTTGACGGTTTTAAGATATTTATATCCATTTCAATCATACAATTTGTAGATAGCAGACGGCGTTTAGAAAATAAATGCGAAATTCTGGTATTTTAGAGGTTTGGCGGTTTTAAGATAAATGGAATGGATCCAAATACCAAATTTGTAGAAAACAGACACCGTTTGAGAGATATATGATATCTTCGTTAAATGAGGGTTCTAGAATGTTTATATCCATTCCAATTATAAAATTTGTAGATAGCAGACGGTGTTTAGAAGATATATGCGAAATCCTGGTATTTTAGATGTTTGACGGTTTTAAGATGTTTATATCCATTCTAAATACCAAATATGCAGAAAGGAGACACCGTTTAAGAGATAAATGCGAAATTCTGATATTTTCAATGTTTGCCATGGGGCAAATACCAAATTTGTAGAAAACAGACACCGTTTGAGAGATTAATGATATCTTCGTTAAAAGACGGTTTTAGAATGTTTATATCCATTCTAAATACCAAATATGCAGAAAAGAGACACCGTTTAAGAGATAAATACGAAATTCTGATATTTTCAATGTTTGACGATTTTAATCCATTCCATATACCAAATTTGTAGAAAACAGACACCGTTTGAGAGATAAATGATATCTTCGTTAAATGACGGTTTTAGAATGTTTATATCCATTCCAATTATAAAATTTGTAGATAGCAGACGGCGTTTAGAAGATATATGCGAAATTCTGGTATTTTAGATGTTTGACGGTTTTAAGATGTTTATATCCATTCTAAATATTAAATATGCAGAAAGGAGACACCGTTTAAGAGATAAATACGAAATTCTGATATTTTCAATGTTTGACGGTTTTAATCCAATTTAATTTCATAAAAAAAATCAAAATTTACCAAAAAATTTTTTTCAAAAAAAAATTCAAAAATTTCAAAAAAAGATCAAAATTTCCAAAAAAAAAATTTTCAGAAAAATTTCAAAATTTTCCAAAAAATTTTTTTTTCAAAAAAAAATTTCAGAAAAAAAATCAAAAATTACCAAAAAATTTTCCAAATTTTTTTTTTCAAAAAAAAATCAAAATTTTCCAAAAAAAATTTTCAAAAAAAAATTCAAAATTTTTCAAAAAAATTTCAAAATTTTCCTAAAAAATTTCAAAATTTTCCTAAAAAAAAATTTCATAAAAAAATACCAAAAAATTTTTTCAAAAAAAAATTCAAAATTTTCCAAAAATTTTTTTCAAAAAAAAATTCAAAATTTTCAAACAAAAATTTCAAAAAAAATTCAAAATTTTCCAAAAAAAATTTTTCAAAAAAAAATTTAAATTTTTCAAAAAAAAAATTCAAAAATTTCAAAAAAAATTCAAAATTTTCAAAAAAAAATTCAAAAATTTGAAAAAAAGATCAAAATTTCCAAAAAAAATTTTGCAAAAAAAAATTTTTTTCAAAAAAATTCAAAATTTTCCAAAAAAAATTTTTCAAAAAAAAAATTGAAAATTTTTGAAAAAAATTTCAAAATTTTCCAAAAAAAAATTTTTTCAAAAAAAAATTTCATAAAAAAAATCAAAATTTACCAAAATAAATTTTCAAAAAAAATTCAAATTTTTCAAAAAAAAAAATTCAAAAATTTCAAATTTTTATTCAAAATTTTCAAAAAAAAATTCAAAATTTCAAAAAAAAAATTCAAAATTTTGCAAAAAAAATTGTTTTCAAAAAAATTCAAAATTTTCCAAAAAAAATTTTCAAAAAAAAAATTCAAAATTTTTTAAAAAAATTTCAAAATTTTCCTAAAAATTTTTTTTTCAAAAAAAAATTTCATAAAAAAAATCAAAATTTACCAAAAAATTTTTTTCAAAAAAAAATTCAAAAATTTCAAAAAAAGATCAAAATTTCCAAAAAAAAATTTTTTAGAAAAATTTCAAAATTTTCCAAAAAATTTTTTTTTCAAAAAAAAATTTCAGAAAAAAAATCAAAAATTACCAAAAAATTTTCCAAATTTTTTTTTTTCAAAAAAAATCAAAATTTTCCAAAAAAAATTTTCAAAAAAATTTCAAAATTTTCCTAAAAAAATTTTTTTCAAAAAAAAATTTCATAAAAAAAATACCAAAAAATTTTTTCAAAAAAAAATTCAAAATTTTCCAAAAATATTTTTCAAAAAAAAATTCAAAAATTTCAAAAAAAATTAAAAATTTTCAAAAAAAAATTTTTCAAAAAAAATTCAAAATTTTGCTAAAATTTTTTTTTCAAAAAAAAATAAAAAAATTTCCAATTTTTTTTTTTCAAAAAAAAAAATCAAAATTTACCAAAAAAAAATTCAAAAATTTCAAAAAAAGATCAAAATTTCCATAAAAAAAATTTCAAAAAAAATTCAAAATTTTGCAAAAAAAATTCAAAATTTTCAAAAAAAATTCAAAAATTTCAAAAAAAGATCAAAATTTCCATAAAAAAATTTTTCAGAAAAAATCAAAATTTTGCAAAAAATTTTTTTTTCAAAAAATTTCAAAATTTTCCAAAAAAAATTTTTCAAAAAAAAATTCAAAATTTTCCAAAAACTTTTTTCAAAAAAAAAATTCAAAACAAGATCAAAATTTCCAAAAAAAATTTTTCAGAAAAAATTTAAAATTTTGCAATAAAAATTTTTTTCAAAAAAATTCAAAATTTTCCAAAAAAAATTTTTCAAAAAAAAAATTGAAAATTTTTGAAAAAAATTTCAAAATTTTTCAAAAAAAAATTTCATAAAAAAAATCAAAATTTACCAAAATAAATTTTCAAAAAAAAATTCAAAATTTTACAAAAAAGTTTTTCAAAAAAAAAATTCAAAATTTTTCAAAAAAATTTCAAAATTTTCCAAAAAATTTTTTTTTCAAAAAAAAATTTCAGAAAAAAAATCAAAAATTACCAAAAAATTTTCCAAATTTTTTTTTTCAAAAAAAAATCAAAATTTTCCAAAAAAAATTTTCAAAAAAAAATTCAAAATTTTTCAAAAAAATTTCAAAATTTTCCTAAAAAATTTCAAAATTTTCCTAAAAAAAAATTTCATAAAAAAATACCAAAAAATTTTTTCAAAAAAAAATTCAAAATTTTCCAAAAATTTTTTTCAAAAAAAAATTCAAAATTTTCAAACAAAAATTTAAAAAAAAATTCAAAATTTTCCAAAAAAAATTTTTCAAAAAAAAATTTAAATTTTTCAAAAAAAAAATTCAAAAATTTCAAAAAAAAATTCAAAAATTTGAAAAAAAGATCAAAATTTCCAAAAAAAATTTTGCAAAAAAAAATTTTTTTCAAAAAAATTCAAAATTTTCCAAAAAAAATTTTTCAAAAAAAAAATTGAAAATTTTTGAAAAAAATTTCAAAATTTTCCAAAAAAAAATTTTTTCAAAAAAAAATTTCATAAAAAAAATCAAAATTTACCAAAATAAATTTTCAAAAAAAATTCAAATTTTTCAAAAAAAAAAATTCAAAAATTTCAAATTTTTATTCAAAATTTTCAAAAAAAAATTCAAAATTTCAAAAAAAAAATTCAAAATTTTGCAAAAAAAATTGTTTTCAAAAAAATTCAAAATTTTCCAAAAAAAATTTTCAAAAAAAAAATTCAAAATTTTTTAAAAAAATTTCAAAATTTTCCTAAAAATTTTTTTTTCAAAAAAAAATTTCATAAAAAAAATCAAAATTTACCAAAAAATTTTTTTCAAAAAAAAATTCAAAAATTTCAAAAAAAGATCAAAATTTCCAAAAAAAAATTTTTTAGAAAAATTTCAAAATTTTCCAAAAAATTTTTTTTTCAAAAAAAAATTTCAGAAAAAAAATCAAAAATTACCAAAAAATTTTCCAAATTTTTTTTTTTCAAAAAAAATCAAAATTTTCCAAAAAAAATTTTCAAAAAAATTTCAAAATTTTCCTAAAAAAATTTTTTTCAAAAAAAAATTTCATAAAAAAAATACCAAAAAATTTTTTCAAAAAAAAATTCAAAATTTTCCAAAAATATTTTTCAAAAAAAAATTCAAAAATTTCAAAAAAAATTAAAAATTTTCAAAAAAAAATTTTTCAAAAAAAATTCAAAATTTTGCTAAAATTTTTTTTTCAAAAAAAAATAAAAAAATTTCCAATTTTTTTTTTTCAAAAAAAAAAATCAAAATTTACCAAAAAATTTTTTTTAAAAAAAATTTCAAAATTTTCCAAAAAAATTTTTTTTCAAAAAAAAAAATTCATAAAAAAAATCAAAATTTACCAAAAAAAAATTCAAAAATTTCAAAAAAAGATCAAAATTTCCATAAAAAAAATTTCAAAAAAAATTCAAAATTTTGCAAAAAAAATTCAAAATTTTCAAAAAAAATTCAAAAATTTCAAAAAAAGATCAAAATTTCCATAAAAAAATTTTTCAGAAAAAATCAAAATTTTGCAAAAAATTTTTTTTTCAAAAAATTTCAAAATTTTCCAAAAAAAATTTTTCAAAAAAAAATTCAAAATTTTCCAAAAACTTTTTTCAAAAAAAAAATTCAAAATTTTCAAAAAAAAATTAAAAAAATTCAAAACAAGATCAAAATTTCCAAAAAAAATTTTTCAGAAAAAATTTAAAATTTTGCAATAAAAATTTTTTTCAAAAAAATTCAAAATTTTCCAAAAAAAATTTTTCAAAAAAAAAATTGAAAATTTTTGAAAAAAATTTCAAAATTTTCCAAAAAAAAAATTTTTCAAAAAAAAATTTCATAAAAAAAATCAAAATTTACCAAAATAAATTTTCAAAAAAAAATTCAAAATTTTCAAACAAAAATTTCAAAAAAAATTCAAAATTTTCCAAAAAAAATTTTTCAAAAAAAAATTTAAATTTTTCAAAAAAAAAATTCAAAAATTTCAAAAAAAATTCAAAATTTTCAAAAAAAAATTCAAAAATTTGAAAAAAAGATCAAAATTTCCAAAAAAAATTTTGCAAAAAAAAATTTTTTTCAAAAAAATTCAAAATTTTCCAAAAAAAATTTTTCAAAAAAAAAATTGAAAATTTTTGAAAAAAATTTCAAAATTTTCCAAAAAAAAATTTCATAAAAAAAATCAAAATTTACCAAAATAAATTTTCAAAAAAAATTCAAATTTTTCAAAAAAAAAAATTCAAAAATTTCAAATTTTTATTCAAAATTTTCAAAAAAAAATTCAAAATTTCAAAAAAAAAATTCAAAATTTTGCAAAAAAAATTGTTTTCAAAAAAATTCAAAATTTTCCAAAAAAAATTTTCAAAAAAAAAATTCAAAATTTTTTAAAAAAATTTCAAAATTTTCCTAAAAATTTTTTTTTCAAAAAAAAATTTCATAAAAAAAATCAAAATTTACCAAAAAATTTTTTTCAAAAAAAAATTCAAAAATTTCAAAAAAAGATCAAAATTTCCAAAAAAAAATTTTTTAGAAAAATTTCAAAATTTTCCAAAAAATTTTTTTTTCAAAAAAAAATTTCAGAAAAAAAATCAAAAATTACCAAAAAATTTTCCAAATTTTTTTTTTTCAAAAAAAATCAAAATTTTCCAAAAAAAATTTTCAAAAAAATTTCAAAATTTTCCTAAAAAAATTTTTTTCAAAAAAAAATTTCATAAAAAAAATACCAAAAAATTTTTTCAAAAAAAAATTCAAAATTTTCCAAAAATATTTTTCAAAAAAAAATTCAAAAATTTCAAAAAAAATTAAAAATTTTCAAAAAAAAATTTTTCAAAAAAAATTCAAAATTTTGCTAAAATTTTTTTTTCAAAAAAAAATAAAAAAATTTCCAATTTTTTTTTTTCAAAAAAAAAAATCAAAATTTACCAAAAAAAAATTCAAAAATTTCAAAAAAAGATCAAAATTTCCATAAAAAAAATTTCAAAAAAAATTCAAAATTTTGCAAAAAAAATTCAAAATTTTCAAAAAAAATTCAAAAATTTCAAAAAAAGATCAAAATTTCCATAAAAAAATTTTTCAGAAAAAATCAAAATTTTGCAAAAAATTTTTTTTTCAAAAAATTTCAAAATTTTCCAAAAAAAATTTTTCAAAAAAAAATTCAAAATTTTCCAAAAACTTTTTTCAAAAAAAAAATTCAAAACAAGATCAAAATTTCCAAAAAAAATTTTTCAGAAAAAATTTAAAATTTTGCAATAAAAATTTTTTTCAAAAAAATTCAAAATTTTCCAAAAAAAATTTTTCAAAAAAAAAATTGAAAATTTTTGAAAAAAATTTCAAAATTTTTCAAAAAAAAATTTCATAAAAAAAATCAAAATTTACCAAAATAAATTTTCAAAAAAAAATTCAAAATTTTACAAAAAAGTTTTTCAAAAAAAAAATTCAAAATTTTTCAAAAAAATTTCAAAATTTTCCAAAAAATTTTTTTTTCAAAAAAAAATTTCAGAAAAAAAATCAAAAATTACCAAAAAATTTTCCAAATTTTTTTTTTCAAAAAAAAATCAAAATTTTCCAAAAAAAATTTTCAAAAAAAAATTCAAAATTTTTCAAAAAAATTTCAAAATTTTCCTAAAAAATTTCAAAATTTTCCTAAAAAAAAATTTCATAAAAAAATACCAAAAAATTTTTTCAAAAAAAAATTCAAAATTTTCCAAAAAAAATTTTTCAAAAAAAAATTTAAATTTTTCAAAAAAAAAATTCAAAAATTTCAAAAAAAAATTCAAAAATTTGAAAAAAAGATCAAAATTTCCAAAAAAAATTTTGCAAAAAAAAATTTTTTTCAAAAAAATTCAAAATTTTCCAAAAAAAATTTTTCAAAAAAAAAATTGAAAATTTTTGAAAAAAATTTCAAAATTTTCCAAAAAAAAATTTTTTCAAAAAAAAATTTCATAAAAAAAATCAAAATTTACCAAAATAAATTTTCAAAAAAAATTCAAATTTTTCAAAAAAAAAAATTCAAAAATTTCAAATTTTTATTCAAAATTTTCAAAAAAAAATTCAAAATTTCAAAAAAAAAATTCAAAATTTTGCAAAAAAAATTGTTTTCAAAAAAATTCAAAATTTTCCAAAAAAAATTTTCAAAAAAAAAATTCAAAATTTTTTAAAAAAATTTCAAAATTTTCCTAAAAATTTTTTTTTCAAAAAAAAATTTCATAAAAAAAATCAAAATTTACCAAAAAATTTTTTTCAAAAAAAAATTCAAAAATTTCAAAAAAAGATCAAAATTTCCAAAAAAAAATTTTTTAGAAAAATTTCAAAATTTTCCAAAAAATTTTTTTTTCAAAAAAAAATTTCAGAAAAAAAATCAAAAATTACCAAAAAATTTTCCAAATTTTTTTTTTCAAAAAAAATCAAAATTTTCCAAAAAAAATTTTCAAAAAAATTTCAAAATTTTCCTAAAAAAATTTTTTTCAAAAAAAAATTTCATAAAAAAAATACCAAAAAATTTTTTCAAAAAAAAATTCAAAATTTTCCAAAAATATTTTTCAAAAAAAAATTCAAAAATTTCAAAAAAAATTAAAAATTTTCAAAAAAAAATTTTTCAAAAAAAATTCAAAATTTTGCTAAAATTTTTTTTTCAAAAAAAAATAAAAAAATTTCCAATTTTTTTTTTTCAAAAAAAAAAATCAAAATTTACCAAAAAAAAATTCAAAAATTTCAAAAAAAGATCAAAATTTCCATAAAAAAAATTTCAAAAAAAATTCAAAATTTTGCAAAAAAAATTCAAAATTTTCAAAAAAAATTCAAAAATTTCAAAAAAAGATCAAAATTTCCATAAAAAAATTTTTCAGAAAAAATCAAAATTTTGCAAAAAATTTTTTTTTCAAAAAATTTCAAAATTTTCCAAAAAAAATTTTTCAAAAAAAAATTCAAAATTTTCCAAAAACTTTTTTCAAAAAAAAAATTCAAAACAAGATCAAAATTTCCAAAAAAAATTTTTCAGAAAAAATTTAAAATTTTGCAATAAAAATTTTTTTCAAAAAAATTCAAAATTTTCCAAAAAAAATTTTTCAAAAAAAAAATTGAAAATTTTTGAAAAAAATTTCAAAATTTTTCAAAAAAAAATTTCATAAAAAAAATCAAAATTTACCAAAATAAATTTTCAAAAAAAAATTCAAAATTTTACAAAAAAGTTTTTCAAAAAAAAAATTCAAAATTTTTCAAAAAAATTTCAAAATTTTCCAAAAAATTTTTTTTTCAAAAAAAAATTTCAGAAAAAAAATCAAAAATTACCAAAAAATTTTCCAATTTTTTTTTTCAAAAAAAATCAAAATTTTCCAAAAAAATTTTTCAAAAAAAAATTCAAAATTTTTCAAAAAAATTTCAAAATTTTCCTAAAAAATTTTTTTTCAAAAAAAAATTTCATAAAAAAAATACCAAAAAATTTTTTCAAAAAAAAATTCAAAATTTTCAAAAAAAATTCAAAAATTTCAAAAAAAATTAAAAATTTTCAAAAAAAAATTTTTCAAAAAAAATTCAAAATTTTGCTAAAATTTTTTTTTCAAAAAAAAATAAAAAAATTTCCAATTTTTTTTTTTTCAAAAAAAAAATCAAAATTTACCAAAAAATTTTTTTTAAAAAAAATTTCAAAATTTTCCAAAAAATTTTTTTTTCAAAAAAAAAATTTCAAAAAAAAATTCAAAAATTTCAAAAAAAAATTCAAAAGTTTCAAAAAAAATTCAAAAATTTCAAAAAAAGATCAAAATTTCCATAAAAAAATTTTCAAAAAAAATTCAAAATTTTGCAAAAAAAATTCAAAATTTTCAAAAAAAATTCAAAATTTTCAAAAAAAATTCAAAAATTTCAAAAAAAGATCAAAATTTCCAAAAAAAAAATTTTCAGAAAAATTTCAAAATTTTCCAAAAAATTTTTTTTTCAAAAAAAAATTTCAGAAAAAAAATCAAAAATTACCAAAAAATTTTCCAAATTTTTTTTTTCAAAAAAAAATCAAAATTTTCCAAAAAAAATTTTCAAAAAAAAATTCAAAATTTTTCAAAAAAATTTCAAAATTTTCCTAAAAAATTTCAAAATTTTCCTAAAAAAAAATTTCATAAAAAAATACCAAAAAATTTTTTCAAAAAAAAATTCAAAATTTTCCAAAAATTTTTTTCAAAAAAAAATTCAAAATTTTCAAACAAAAATTTCAAAAAAAATTCAAAATTTTCCAAAAAAAAATTTTTCAAAAAAAAATTTAAATTTTTCAAAAAAAAAATTCAAAAATTTCAAAAAAAATTCAAAATTTTCAAAAAAAAATTCAAAAATTTGAAAAAAAGATCAAAATTTCCAAAAAAAATTTTGCAAAAAAAAATTTTTTTCAAAAAAATTCAAAATTTTCCAAAAAAAATTTTTCAAAAAAAAAATTGAAAATTTTTGAAAAAAATTTCAAAATTTTCCAAAAAAAAATTTTTTCAAAAAAAAATTTCATAAAAAAAATCAAAATTTACCAAAATAAATTTTCAAAAAAAATTCAAATTTTTCAAAAAAAAAAATTCAAAAATTTCAAATTTTTATTCAAAATTTTCAAAAAAAAATTCAAAATTTCAAAAAAAAAATTCAAAATTTTGCAAAAAAAATTGTTTTCAAAAAAATTCAAAATTTTCAAAAAAAAAATTCAAAATTTTTTAAAAAAATTTCAAAATTTTCCTAAAAATTTTTTTTTCAAAAAAAAATTTCATAAAAAAAATCAAAATTTACCAAAAAATTTTTTTCAAAAAAAAATTCAAAAATTTCAAAAAAAGATCAAAATTTCCAAAAAAAAAATTTTCAGAAAAATTTCAAAATTTTCCAAAAAATTTTTTTTTCAAAAAAAAATTTCAGAAAAAAAATCAAAAATTACCAAAAAATTTTCCAAATTTTTTTTTTCAAAAAAAAATCAAAATTTTCCAAAAAAAATTTTTCAAAAAAAAATTCAAAATTTTCCAAAAACTTTTTTCAAAAAAAAAATTCAAAATTTTCAAAAAAAAATTAAAAAAATTCAAAACAAGATCAAAATTTCCAAAAAAAATTTTTCAGAAAAAATTTAAAATTTTGCAATAAAATTTTTTTCCAAAAAAATTCAAAATTTTCCAAAAAAAATTTTTCAAAAAAAAAATTGAAAATTTTTGAAAAAAATTTCAAAATTTTTCAAAAAAAAATTTCATAAAAAAAATCAAAATTTACCAAAATAAATTTTCAAAAAAAAATTCAAAATTTTACAAAAAAGTTTTTCAAAAAAAAAATTCAAAATTTTTCAAAAAAATTTCAAAATTTTCCTAAAAAATTCAAAAAAAGATCAAAATTTCCAAAAAAAAATTTTTCAGAAAAATTTCAAAATTTTCCAAAAAATTTTTTTTTCAAAAAAAAATTTCAGAAAAAAAATCAAAAATTACCAAAAAATTTTCCAATTTTTTTTTTCAAAAAAAATCAAAATTTTCCAAAAAAATTTTTCAAAAAAAAATTCAAAATTTTTCAAAAAAATTTCAAAATTTTCCTAAAAAATTTTTTTTCAAAAAAAAATTTCATAAAAAAAATACCAAAAAATTTTTTCAAAAAAAAATTCAAAATTTTTCAAAAAAAATTCAAAATTTTGCTAAAATTTTTTTTTCAAAAAAAAATAAAAAAATTTCCAATTTTTTTTTTTTCAAAAAAAAAATCAAAATTTACCAAAAAATTTTTTTTAAAAAAAATTTCAAAATTTTCCAAAAAATTTTTTTTTCAAAAAAAAAATTTCAAAAAAAAATTCAAAAATTTCAAAAAAAAATTCAAAAGTTTCAAAAAAAATTCAAAAATTTCAAAAAAAGATCAAAATTTCCATAAAAAAATTTTCAAAAAAAATTCAAAATTTTGCAAAAAAAATTCAAAATTTTCAAAAAAAATTCAAAATTTTCAAAAAAAATTCAAAAATTTCAAAAAAAGATCAAAATTTCCATAAAAAATTTTTTCAGAAAAAATCAAAATTTTGCAAAAAAATTTTTTTTCAAAAAATTTCAAAATTTTCCAAAAAAAATTTTTCAAAAAAAAAATTCAAAATTTTGCAAAAAAAATCAAAATTAACCAAAAAAAAATTTTCAGAAAAATTTCAAAATTTTCCAAAAAATTTTTTTTTGCAAAAAAAAATTTCAGAAAAAAAATCAAAAATTACCAAAAAATTTTCCAAATTTTTTTTTTCAAAAAAAAATCAAAATTTTCTAAAAAAATCAAAATTTACCAAAAAAAAATTTCAAAAAAAAATTCAAAATTTTCCAAAAATTTTTTTCAAAAAAAAAATTCAAAATTTTCAAAAAAAAATTAAAAAATTTCAAAACAAGATCAAAATTTCCAAAAAAAATTTTTCAGAAAAAATTTAAAATTTTGCAATAAAATTTTTTTTCAAAAAAATTCAAAATTTTCCAAAAAAAATTTTTCAAAAAAAAAATTGAAAAATTTTGAAAAAAATTTCAAAATTTTCCAAAAAAAAATTTTTTCAAAAAAAAATTTCATAAAAAAAATCAAAATTTACCAAAATAAATTTTCAAAAAAAAATTCAAAATTTTCAAATTTTTATTCAAAATTTTCAAAAAAAAATTCAAAATTTTCAAACAAAATTTCAAAATTTTCAAACAAAATTTCAAAAAAAAATTCAAAATTTTCCTAAAAAATTTTTTTTCAAAAAAAAATTTCATAAAAAAAATCAAAATTTACCAAAAAATTTTTTCAAAAAAAAATTCAAAATTTTCCAAAATTTTTTTCAAAAAAAAAAATTCAAAATTTTGCTAAAATTTTTTTTTCAAAAAAAAATAAAAAATTTTCCAAATTTTTTTTTTTCAAAAAAAAAATCAAAATTTACCAAAAAATTTTTTTTAAAAAAAATTTCAAAATTTTCCAAAAAATTTTTTTTTCAAAAAAAAAATTTCATAAAAAAAATCAAAATTTACCAAAAAAAAATTTCAAAAAAAAATTACAAATTTTGCAAAAAATTTTTCAAAAAAAAATTCAAAAATTTCAAAAAAAGATCAAAATTTCCATAAAAAAATTTTTCAGAAAAAATCAAAATTTTGCAAAAAATTTCAAAATTTTCCAAAAAAAATTTTTCAAAAAAAAAATTCAAAATTTTGCAAAAAAAATCAAAATTTACCAAAAAAAATTTTCAAAAAAAAATTCAAAATTTTCAAACAAAAATTTCAAAAAAAATTCAAAATTTTCCAAAAAAAATTTTTCAAAAAAAATTCAAAATTTTGCAAAAAAAAATTTTTTCAAAAAAATTCAAAATTTTCCAAAAAAAATTTTTCAAAAAAAAAATTCAAAATTTTCCAAAAAAATCAAAATTTACCAAAAAAAATTTTCAAAAAAAAATTCAAACATTTCAAAAAAAATTCAAAATTTTCAAAAAAAATAAAAATTTGAAATTTTTGAATTTTTTTTTTTGAAAAATTTGAATTTTTTTTTGAAAATTTATTTTGGTAAATTTTGATTTTTTTTATGAAATTTTTTTTTGGAAAATTTTGAAATTTTTTTCAAAAATTTTCAATTTTTTTTTTGAAAAATTTTTTTGGAAAATTTTGAATTTTTTTGAAAAAATTTTTTTTGCAAAATTTTGAATTTTTTTTGAAAAATTTTTTTTGGAAAAAATTTCAGAAAAAAAATCAAAAATTACCAAAAAAAAAATTCAAAATTTTCCAAAAAATTTTTTCAAAAAAAAATTCAAAATTTTCAAACAAAAATTTCAAAAAAAATTCAAAATTTTCCAAAAAAAATTTTTCAAAAAAATTTCAAAATTTGCAAAAAAATTTTTCAAAAAAAAATTCAATATTTTTCAAAACAATTTCAAAATTTTCCTAAAAAAATTTTTTTCACAAAAAAACCATAAAAAAAAAATTCAAAATTTTCAAAAAAAAAATTTTTTTTCAAAAAAATTCAAAATTTTGCAAAAAAAATTTTTTTCAAAAAATTTCAAAATTTTCCAAAAAAATCAAAATTTACCAAAAATTTTTTTCAAAAAAAAATTCAAAATTTTCAAAAAAAATTCAAAAATTTCAAAAAAAGATCAAAATTTCCCAAAAAAAATTTTCAGAAAAAATTCAATATTTTCCAAAAATTTTTTTTTTCAAAAAAAAATTTCAGAAAAAAAATCAAAAATTACCAAAAATTTTTTTCAAAAAAAAAAATTCAAAATTTTCAAAAAATTTTTTTCAAAAAAAAATTCAAAATGTTCAAACAAAAATTTCAAAAAAAAATTCAAAATTTTCCAAAAAAAAAATCAAAATTTTCCAAAATTTTTTTTCAAAAAAAAATTCAAAATTTTCAAAAAAAATTCAAAAATTTCAAAAAAAGATCAAAATTTCCAAAAAAAATTTTTCAGAAAAAATTCAAAATTTTGCAAAAAAAATTTTTCAAAAAAAAATTCAAATTTTTCAAAAAAAAAATTCAAAAATTTCAAAAAAAATTCAAAATTTTCAAAAAAAAATTCAAAAATTTGAAAAAAAGATCAAAATTTCCAAAAAAAAATTTTTCAGAAAAAATTCAAAATTTTCCAAAAAAAATTTTCAAAAAAAAAATTCAAAATTTTCAAAAAAATTCAAAAATTTCAAAAAAAAATCAAAATTTACCAAAAAAAATTTTCAAAAAAAAATTCAAAATTTCAAAAAAAATAAAAATTTCCCAAAAAAAATTTTCAGAAAAAATTCAAAATTTACCAAAAAATTTTTTTTTCAAAAAAATAATTTCATTAAAAAAATCAAAATTTACCAAAAAAAAATTCTAAATTTTGCAAAAAAAATCAAAATTTTCCAAAAATTTTTTTTAAAAAAAATTCAAAAATTTCAATTCAAAAATCAAAATTTACCAAAATTTTTTTTTTTTTAAATTTCAAAATTTTCCTAAAAAATTTTTTTTCAAAAAAAAATTTCATAAAAAAAATCAAAATTTACCAAAAAATTTTTTCAAAAAAAAAATTCAAAATTTTCCAAAAATTTTTTTCAAAAAGAAATTCAAAATTTTCAAAAAAAATTCAAAAATTTTTTTTTTTGAAATTTTGTTCGAAAATTTTGAATTTTTTTTTGAAAATTTTTTTTGGTAAATTTTGATTTTTTTTATGAAATTTTTTTGAAAAATTTTGAATTTTTTTTTTGAAAATTTTTTTTTGGAAAATTTTGAATTTTTTTGAAAAAAATTTTTTTTGCAAAATTTTGAATTTTTTTTTGAAATTTTGAATTTTTTTGAAAAAAAATTTTTTTGCAAAATTTGAATTTTTTCTGAAAAATTTTTTTTGGAAATTTTGATCTTTTTTTTCAAATTTTTGAATTTTTTTTTGAAAAATTTGAATTTTTTTTTGAAAAAAAATTTTCGAAAATTTTGAATTTTTTTTTGAAAATTTTAAATTTTTTTCAAAATTTTGAATTTTTTTTTGAAAAAATTTTTTGGTAAATTTTGATTTTTTTAATGAAATTTTTTTTTGAAAAAAAATTTTTAGGAAAATTTTGAATTTTTTTTTAAAAATTTTGAATTTTTTTGAAAAAAATTTTTTTTGCAAAATTTTGAATTTTTTTTTTGGAAAATTTTGAATTTTTTTTGAAATTGTACTTAAATGTAACTAAAGTCTATTTTTTTAACTATAACATGAGTTGCATTAAGTAAAAATAATTGAATATAAATTTTGTTTCAAATAAATTCCATAAAATTATAATGGAAAAACATAAAAAAAAAAATCAAATATTTTCTAAATCTGCATGAAAGTGAACATTGTATAAAAAATATGAGAAATCACCCTAAAAATTCAAATGTACTAAAGTCTGTTTTTTAACTATAACACGAGTTGCACCGAATTTGATGTTTGTATGAAGGAACATATAGGTATACAAATTATAAAATACAATTAAATGAAATTTGTTAATAAGTTCATACAAAATATATGAGAAATCAAGAAAAAATAATTGAATATACATTTTATTTTATTTTAAATGAAATATTTTCAAAGTCCCTGCAAGAAAATAAACATTGTATGAAAATATACGAGAAGTATAACTATTTGTATGAAATTTTAAAATGTACTAATGGCTGTTTTCCAACCTATACATGGGATAGGCGGTAATCGATCGAATCCCTAGGAGAGCAGTGGCTGTTTGACTGCTTTCTTCCTGTAAGTTGGGGTGCGAATTAACATTCGTATCACGAAATACGTTTTGGTGATGTACTATTATTACTGAAGGGGTCGGTTCATAACACAATGGCTCACGAATGGGTGTAGTACGGGTTTACATATAATGGCTAAAAATTATATTAGTGTAAACTGGAGACTTATAGAAAAAATTGATTTTGAGTTTGTTTTTTCCTATAAGTGGGAATGAATGAAAAAGAGAATTATTAATTCTCTGTTTTCAAAACAAATTTTATATAAATAAAATATAAAATTTGGTTCCAGCTGATATCAAGGGAATTGAATAAATATTTGAAAATATTTATTTAAAAAATATTTTAAAGTATTTTTATAAACAAGAGGGAATATTAAAATATTCTCTCTTATATTTGTTTTACAAATAAAATAATTGTAATAAAAAAAACAATTAAAAGAAAAATTCAAAATAACATTATTCTGGTTGATCCTGTCAGTAGTTATATGCTTGTCTCAAAGATTAAGCCATGCATGTCTAAAGTACACACGAATTAAAAGTGAAACCGCAAAAGGCTCATTATATCAGTTATGGTTCATTAGATCATTAACAGTTACTTGAATAACTGTGGTAATTCTAGAGCTAATACATGCAATATAAACACGGACCTTTGGAACGTGTGCTTTTATTAGTCTAAAACCAAGCGATTTTTTCGAAAATCGTTAATATGGTTGAACTCTAGATAATTTGCCGATCGTATGGTCCAGAACCGACGACAGATCTTTCAAATGTCTGCCCTATCAACTATTGATGGTAGTATCTAGGACTACCATGGTTGCAACGGGTAACGGGGGAATCAGGGTTCGATTCCGGAGAGGGAGTCTGAGAAACGGCTACCACATCTAAGGAAGGCAGCAGGCGCGTAAATTACCCACTCCCAGTTCGGGGAGGTAGTGACGAAAAATAACAATACAGGACTCATATCCGAGGCCCTGTAATTGGAATGAGTACACTTTAAATCCTTTAACAAGGACCTATTGAAGGGCAAGTCTGGTGCCAGCAGCCGCGGTAATTCCAGCTTCAATAGCGTATATTAAAGTTGTTGCGGTTAAAACGTTCGTAGTTGAATTTGTGCTTCATACGGGTAGTACAAACCATAATTTTGGACTGTACATTACCTTATGTATGCAAGCGTATTACCGGTGGAGTTCTAATATTTAATGGTGCTTTGCATTATTATTTATACCTCCTATTTAAACCTGCTTCAGTGCTCTTCATCGAGTGTTGTTGTGGGCCGGTACAATTACTTTGAACAAATTAATCATTAATATTATGGTATTTTAAAAATATTATAAAAATAGTGTGCAATTTTTCCATATAAGGACATTGTAATCTGTTAATGTAATAAATATTTATCAAAAGATAAGTTTATTCCAATTAGTTATTTTCGGATTTCTAACATAAAATAAATGTATTAGATTTGATAAATCATTGACAGATATAATTATATGATGCGCTTAAATTTTTTTCGAAAAATTTTACATTGAAATTAAAACTTTCGGGTTTTTTTCTTTATAAATGTATGCGTTATTATGATTAACAATGCGATAGATTCAGGATACCTTCGGGACCCGTCTTGAAACACGGACCAAGGAGTCTAACATATGTGCAAGTCATTGGGTATTTTTGAATGAAACCCAATGGCATAATTAACTTAACTGTTTTTTAAATGGGATTAGTTTATTATTTATTATGAATTATAAATTCAATCCCGGGGCGTTCTATACAGTTATGTATAATGATATTTATATTATTTATACCTCTAACTAGAGCGTACCTTGAGCATATATGCTGTGACCCGAAAGATGGTGAACTATACTTGATCAGGTTGAAGTCAGGGGAATGATGGGGATGGAAGACCGAAACAGTTCTGACGTGCAAATCGATTGTCAGAATTGAGTATAGGGGCGAAAGACTAATCGAACCATCTAGTAGCTGGTTCCCTCCGAAGTTTCCCTCAGGATAGCTGGTGCAATAAAAAATTATTTAAAATAATCTTATCTGGTAAAGCGAATGATTAGAGGCCTTAGGGTCGAAACGATCTTAACCTATTCTCAAACTTTAAATGGGTAAGAACCTAGCCTTTCTTGATATGAAGGTTTTGGTTGTGATATATTGTGCCCAGTGGGCCACTTTTGGTAAGCAGAACTGGCGCTGTGGGATGAACCAAACGTAATGTTAAGGTGCCCAAATTAACAACTCATGCAGATACCATGAAAGGCGTTGGTTGCTTAAAACAGCAGGACGGTGGCCATGGAAGTCGTAATCCGCTAAGGAGTGTGTAACAACTCACCTGCCGAAGCAACTAGCCCTTAAAATGGATGGCGCTTAAGTTGTATACCTATACTTACCGCTAAAGTAAATGATTAATATTTCAATTTCGATTGAATATAAATTTTGAAACTTTAGTGAGTAGGAGGGTACAATGGTGTGCTTGGTGTGTTTGGCGTAAGCCTGCATGGAGCCGCTATTGGTACAGATCTTGGTGGTAGTAGCAAATAATCGAATGAGACCTTGGAGGACTGAAGTGGAGAAGGGTTTCGTGTGAACAGTGGTTGATCACGAGTTAGTCGGTCCTAAGTTCAAGGTCGAAAGCTGAAAATTTTCAAGTTATAAAAAAAAGTTATTAGAAAAAAAACATAAACATCTTAAAACCGTCAAACATCTAAAATATGAGGATTTCGCATATATCCTTCTAACCACCGTCTGCTATCTACAAATTTTATAATTGGAATAGATATAAACATTCTAAAACCGTCATTTAACGAAGATATCATTTATCTCTCAAACGGTGTCTGTTTTCTACAAATTTGGTATTTGGAATGGATTAAAACCGTCAAACATTGAAAATATCAGAATTTCGTATTTATCTCTTAAACAGTGTCTCTTTTCTGCATATTTAATATTTAGAATGGATATAAACATCTTAAAACCGTCAACATCTAAAATACCAGAATTTCGCATATATCTTCTAAACGCCGTCTGCTATCTACAAATTTTATAATTGGAATGGATATAAACATTCTAAAACCGTCATTTAACGAAGATATCATTTATCGCTCAAACGGTGTCTGTTTTCTACAAATTTGGTATATGGAATGGATTAAAACCGTTAAACATTGAAAATATCAGAATTTCGTATTTATCTCTTAAACGGTGTCTCTTTTTTGCATATTTGGTATTTAGAATGGATATAAACATTCTAAAACCGTCTTTTAACGAAGATATCATTTATCTCTCAAACGGTGTCTGTTTTCTACAAATTTGGTATTTGCCATGGATATAAACATCTTAAATCGTCAAACATCTAAAATACCGTCAACCGTTGAAAATATCAGAATTTCGCATTTATCTCCTAAACGGTGTCTCCTTTCTGCATATTTGGTATTTAGAATGGATATAAACATCTTAAAACCGTCAAACATCTAAAATACCAGAATTTCGCATATATCTTCTAAACGCCGTCTGTTATTTACAAATTTTATGATTGGAATGCATATAAACATTCTAAAACCGTCATTTAACGAAGATATCATATATCTCTCAAGCGGTGTCTGTTTCTACAAATTTGGTATTTGGAATGGATTAAAACCGTCAAACATTGAAAATATCAGAATTTCGTTAAAACGGTGTCTCTTTTCTGCATATTTGGTATTTAGAATGGATATAAACATTCTAAAACCGTCTTTTAACGAAAATATCATTTATCTCTCAAACGGTGCTGTTTTGTAAAAAACGGTGTCTGTTTTCTACAAATTTGGTATTTGGAATGGATTTAAAACCGTCAAACATTGAAAATATCAGAATTTCGT
The DNA here is from genome assembly GCA_963971375.1 of Platycheirus rosarum. Classification (NCBI taxonomy): domain Eukaryota; kingdom Metazoa; phylum Arthropoda; class Insecta; order Diptera; family Syrphidae; genus Platycheirus; species Platycheirus rosarum. Next base: position 12,702,973 of record OZ020511.1, on the reverse strand, counting down.
ATTTATCTCTTAAACAGTGTCTCTTTTCTGCATATTTAATATTTAGAATGGATATAAACATCTTAAAACCGTCAAACATCTAAAATACCAGAATTTCGCATATATCTTCTAAACGCCGTCTGCTATCTACAAATTTTATAATTGGAATGGATAAAAAAATTCTAAAACCGTCATTTAACGAAGATATCATTTATCGCTCAAACGGTGTCTGTTTTTCTACAAATTTGGTATATGGAATGGATTAAAACCGTCAAACATTGAAAATATCAGAATTTCGTATTTATCTCTTAAACGGTGTCTCTTTTTTGCATATTTGGTATTTAGAATGGATATAACATTCTAAAACCGTCTTTTAACGAAGATATCATTTATCTCTCAAACGGTGTCTGTTTTCTACAAATTTGGTATTTGCCATGGATATAAACATCTTAAATCGTCAAACATCTAAAATACCGTCAACCATTGAAAATATCAGAATTTCGCATTTATCTCCTAACGGTGTCTCCTTTCTGCATATTTGGTATTTAGAATGGATATAAACATCTTAAAACCGTCAACATCTAAAATACCAGAATTTCGCATATATCTTCTAAACGCCGTCTGTTATTTACAAATTTTATAATTGGAATGCATATAAACATTCTAAAACCGTCATTTAACGAAGATATCATATATCTCTCAAACGGTGTTTGTTTTCTACAAATTTGGTATTTGGAATGGATTAAAACCGTCAAACATTGAAAATATCAGAATTTCGTTAAACGGTGTCTCTTTTCTGCATATTTGGTATTTAGAATGGATATAAACATTCTAAAACCGTCTTTTAACGAAAATATCATTTATCTCTCAAACGGTGCTGTTTTGTAAAAAACGGTGTCTGTTTTCTACAAATTTGGTATTTGGAATGGATTAAAACCGTCAAACATTGAAAATATCAGAATTTCGTATTTATCTCTTAAACAGTGTCTCCTTTCTGCATATTTGGTATTTAGAATAGATATAAACATCTTAAAACCGTCAAACATCTAAAATACCAGGATTTCGCATATATCTTCTAAACACCGTCTGCTATCTACAAATTTTATAATTGGAATGCATATAAACATTCTAAAACCGTCATTTAACGAAGATATCATATATCTCTCAAACGTGTATGTTTTCTACAAATTTGGTATTTGGAATGGATTAAAACCGTCAAACATTCAAAATACCAGAATTTCGCATATATCTCTTAAACGGTGTCTCTTTTCTGCATATTTGGTATTTAGAATGGATATAAACATCTTAAAACCGTCAAACATCTAAAATACCAGGATTTCGCATATATTTTCTAAACGCCGTCTGCTTATCTACAAATTGTATGATTGAAATGGATATAAATATCTTAAAACCGTCAAACATCTAAAATACCAGAATTTCGCATATATATTCTAAACGCCGTCTGCTATCTACAAATTTTATAATTGGAATGCATATAAACATTCTAAAACCGTCATTTAACGAAGATATCATTTATCTCTCAAACAGTGTCTGTTTTCTACAAATTTGGTATTTGGAATGGATTAAAACCGTCAAACATTCAAAATACCAGAATTTCGCATATATATTCTAAACGCCGTCTGCTATCTACAAATTTTATAATTGGAATGGATATAAACATTCTAAAAACGTCATTTAACGAAGATATCATTTATCTCTCAAACAGTGTCTGTTTTCTACAAATTTGGTATTTGGAATGGATTAAAATCGTCAAACATTCAAAATACCAGAATTTCGCATTTATCTCTTAAACGGTGTCTCTTTTTCTGCATATTTGGTATTTAGAATATATATAAACATCTTAAAAACCGTTCAAACATCTTAAATACCAGGATCTCGCATATATCTTCTAAACGCCGTCTGCTATCTACAAATTTTATAATTGGAATGGATATAAATATTCTAAAACCGTCATTTAAAGAAGATATCATTTATCTCTCAAGCGGTGTCTGTTTTCTACAAAATTTGGTATTTGGAATGGATTAAAACCATCAAACATTCAAAATACCAGAATTTCGCATTTATCTCTTAAACGGTGTCTCCTTTCTGCATATTTGGTATTTAGAATATATATAAACATCTTAAAACCGTCAAACATCTAAAATACCAGAATTTCGCATATGTCTTCTAAACGCCGTCTGCTATCTACAAATTTTATAATTGGAATGGATATAAACATTCTAAAACCGTCATTTAACGGAGATATCATTTATCTTTCAAACGGTGTCTGTTTTCTACAAATTTGGTATATGGAATGGATTGAAACCGTCATGGTATATGGAATAATTCTAAAACCGTCTTTTAACGAAGATATCATTTATCTCTCAAACGGTGTCTGTTTTCTACAAATTTGGTATTTGGAATGGATTAAAACCGTCAAACATTGAAAATATCAGAATTTCGTATTTATCTCTTAAACGATGTCTCTTTTTCTGCATATTTAATATTTAGAATGGATATAAACATCTTAAAACCGTCAAACATCTAAAATACCAGAATTTCGCATATATCTTCTAAACGCCGTCTGCTATCTACAAATTTTATAATTGGAATGGTTATAAACATTCTAAAACCGTCATTTAACGAAGATATCATTTATCTCTCAAACGGTGTCTGTTTTCTACAAATTTGGTATTTGGAATGGATTAAAACCGTCAAACATTCAAAATACCAGAATTTCGCATTTATCTCTTAAACGGTGTCTCTTTTCTGCATATTTGGTATTTAGAATATATATAAACATCTTAAAACCGTCAAACATCTTAAATACAGGATCTCGCATAAATCTTCTAAACGCCGTCTGCTATCTACAAATGTTATAATTGGAATGGATATAAACATTCTAAAACCGTCATTTAACGAAGATATCATTTATCTCTCAAACGGTGTCTGTTTTCTACAAATTTGGTATTTGGAATGGATAAAACCGTCAAACATTGAAAATATCAGAATTTCGGTTAAACGGTGTCTCTTTTCTGCATATTTGGTATTTAGAATGGATATAAACATTCTAAAACCGTCTTTTAACGAAAATATCATTTATCTCTCAAACGGTGCTGTTTTGTAAAAAAACGTGTCTGTTTTCTACAAATTTGGTATTTGGAATGGATTAAAACCGTCAAACATTGAAAATATCAGAATTTCGTATTTATCTCTTAAACGGGTGTCTCCTTTCTGCATATTTAATATTTAGAATGGATATAAACATCTTAAAACCGTCAAACATCTAAAATACCAGAATTTCGCATATATCTTCTAAACGCCGTCTGCTATCTACAAATTTTATAATTGGAATGTATATAAACATTCTAAAACCGTCATTTAACGAAGAATATCATTTATCTCTCAAACGGTGTCTGTTTTCTACAAATTTGGTATATGGAATGGATTAAATCGTCAAACATTGAAAATATCAGAATTTCGTATTTATCTCTTAAACGGTGTCTCTTTTCTGCATATTTGGTATTTAGAATGGATATAAACATTCTAAAACCGTCTTTTAACGAAGATATCATTTATCTCTCAAACGGTGTCTGTTTTCTACAAATTTGGTATTTGCCCATGGCAAACATTGAAAATATCAGAATTTCGCATTTATCTCTTAAACGGTGTCTCCTTTCTGCATATTTGGTATTTAGAATGGATATAAACATCTTAAAACCGTCAAACATCTAAAATACCAGGATTTCGCATATATCTTCTAAACACCGTCTGCTATCTACAAATTTTATAATTGGAATGGATATAAACATTCTAGAACCGTCATTTAACGAAGATATCATATATCTCTCAAACGGTGTCTGTTTTCTACAAATTTGGTATTTGGATCCATTCCATTTATCTTAAAACGCCAAACCTCTAAAATACCAGAATTTCGCATTTATTTTCTAACGCCGTCTGCTATCTACAAATTGTATGATTGAAATGGATATAAATATCTTAAAACCGTCAAACATCTAAAATACCAGAATTTCGCATATATATTCTAAACGCCGTCTGCTATCTACAAATTTTATAATTGGAATGCATATAAACATTCTAAAACCGTCATTTAACGAAGATATCATTTATCTCTCAAACGGTGTCTGTTTTCTACAAATTTGGTATATGGAATGGATTAAAACCGTCAAACATTGAAAATATCAGAATTTCGTATTTATCTCTTAAACGGTGTCTCTTTTCTGCATATTTGGTATTTAGAATGGATATAAACATTCTAAAACCGTCTTTTAACGAAGATATCATTTATCTCTCAAACAGTGTCTGTTTTCTACAAATTTGGTATTTGGAATGGATTAAAACCGTCAAACATTCAAAATACCAGAATTTCGCATATATATTCTAAACGCCGTCTGCTATCTACAAATTTTATAATTGGAATGGATATAAACATTCTAAAACCGTCATTTAACGAAGATATCATTTATCTCTCAAACAGTGTCTGTTTTCTACAAATTTGGTATTTGGAATGGATTAAAACCGTCAAACATTCAAAATACCAGAATTTCGCATTTATCTCTTAAACGGTGTCTCTTTTCTGCATATTTGGTATTTAGAATATATATAAACATCTTAAAACCGTCAAACATCTTAAATACCAGGATCTCGCATATATCTTCTAAACGCCGTCTGCTATCTACAAATTTTATAATTGGAATGGATATAAACATTCTAAAACCGTCATTTAAAGAAGATATCATTTATCTCTCAAGCGGTGTCTGTTTTCTACAAATTGGTATTTGGAATGGATTAAAACCGTCAAACATTCAAAATACCAGAATTTCGCATTTATCTCTTAAAACGGTGTCTCCTTTCTGCATATTTGGTATTTAGAATATATATAAACATCTTAAAACCGTCAAACATCTAAAATACCAGAATTTCGCATATGTCTTCTAACGCCGTCTGCTATCTACAAATTTTATAATTGGAATGGATATAAAACATTCTAAAACCGTCATTTAACGGAGATATCATTTATCTTTCAAACGGTGTCTGTTTTCTACAAATTTGGTATATGGAATGGATTGAAACCGTCATGGTATATGGAATAATTCTAAAACCGTCTTTTAACGAAGATATCATTTATCTCTCAAACGGTGTCTGTTTTCTACAAATTTGGTATTTGGAATGGATTAAAACCGTCAAACATTGAAAATATCAGAATTTCGTATTTATCTCTTAAACGATGTCTCTTTTCTGCATATTTAATATTTAGAATGGATATAAACATCTTAAAAACCGTCAAACATCTAAAATACCAGAATTTCGCATATATCTTCTAAAACGCCGTCTGCTATCTACAAATTTTATAATTGGAATGGTTATAAACATTCTAAAACCGTCATTTAACGAAGATATCATTTATCTCTCAAACGGTGTCTGTTTTCTACAAATTTGGTATTTGGAATGGATTAAAACCGTCAAACATTCAAAATACCAGAATTTCGCATTTATCTCTTAAACGGTGTCTCTTTTCTGCATATTTGGTATTTAGAATATATATAACATCTTAAAACCGTCAAACATCTTAAATACCAGGATCTCGCATAAATCTTCTAAACGCCGTCTGCTATCTACAAATGTTATAATTGGAATGGATATAAACATTCTAAAACCGTCATTTAACGAAGATATCATTTATCTCTCAACGGTGTCTGTTTTCTACAAATTTGGTATTTGGAATGGATTAAAACCGTCAAACATTGAAAATATCAGAATTTCGTTAAACGGTGTCTCTTTTCTGCATATTTGGTATTTAGAATGGATATAAACATTCTAAAACCGTCTTTTAACGAAAATATCATTTATCTCTCTAACGGTGCTGTTTTGTAAAAAACGGTGTCTGTTTTCTACAAATTTGGTATTTGGAATGGATTAAAACCGTCAAACATTGAAAATATCAGAATTTCGTATTTATCTCTTAAACGTGTCTCCTTTCTGCATATTTAATATTTAGAATGAATATAAACATCTTAAAACCGTCAAACATCTAAAATACCAGAATTTCGCATATATCTTCTAAACGCCGTCTGCTATCTACAAATTTTATAATTGGAATGTATATAAACATTCTAAAACCGTCATTTAACGAAGATATCATTTATCTCTCAAACGGTGTCTGTTTTCTACAAATTTGGTATATGGAATGGATTAAAATCGTCAAACATTGAAAATATCAGAATTTCGTATTTATCTCTTAAACGGTGTCTCTTTTCTGCATATTTGGTATTTAGAATGGATATAAACATTCTAAAACCGTCTTTTAACGAAGATATCATTTATCTCTCAAACGGTGTCTGTTTTCTACAAATTTGGTATTTGCCCCATGGCAACATTGAAAATATCAGAATTTCGCATTTATCTCTTAAACGGTGTCTCCTTTCTGCATATTTGGTATTTAGAATGGATATAAACATCTTAAAACCGTCAAACATCTAAAATACCAGGATTTCGCATATATCTTCTAAACACCGTCTGCTATCTACAAATTTTATAATTGGAATGGATATAAACATTCTAGAACCGTCATTTAACGAAGATATCATATATCTCTCAAACGGTGTCCTGTTTTTCTACAAATTTGGTATTTGGATCCATTCCATTTATCTTAAACCGCCAAACCTCTAAAATACCAGAATTTCGCATTTATTTTCTAAACGCCGTCTGCTATCTACAAATTGTATGATTGAAATGGATATAAATATCTTAAAACCGTCAAACATCTAAAATACCAGAATTTCGCATATATATTCTAAACGCCGTCTGCTATCTACAAATTTTATAATTGGAATGCATATAAACATTCTAAAACCGTCATTTAACGAAGATATCATTTATCTCTCAAACGGTGTCTGTTTTCTACAAATTTGGTATATGGAATGGATTAAAACCGTCAAACATTGAAAATATCAGAATTTCGTATTTATCTCTTAAACGGTGTCTCTTTTCTGCATATTTGGTATTTAGAATGGATATAAACATTCTAAAACCGTCTTTTAACGAAGATATCATTTATCTCTCAAACAGTGTCTGTTTTCTACAAATTTGGTATTTGGAATGGATTAAAACCGTCAAACATTCAAAATACCAGAATTTCGCATATATATTCTAAACGCCGTCTGCTATCTACAAATTTTATAATTGGAATGGATATAAAACATCTAAAACCGTCATTTAACGAAGATATCATTTATCTCTCAAACAGTGTCTGTTTTTCTACAAATTTGGTATTGGAATGGATTAAAACCGTCAAACATTCAAAATACCAGAATTTCGCATTTATCTCTTAAACGGTGTCTCTTTTCTGCATATTTGGTATTTAGAATATATATAAACATCTTAAAACCGTCAAACATCTTAAATACCAGGATCTCGCCATATATCTTCTAAACGCCGTCTGCTATCTACAAATTTTATAATTGGAATGGATATAAACATTCTAAAACCGTCATTTAAAGAAGATATCATTTATCTCTCAAGCGGTGTCTGTTTTCTACAAATTTGGTATTTGGAATGGATTAAAACCGTCAAACATTCAAAATACCAGAATTCGCATTTATCTCTTAAACGGTGTCTCCTTTCTGCATATTTGGTATTTAGAATATATATAAACATCTTAAAACCGTCAAACATCTAAAATACCAGAATTTCGCATTATGTCTTCTAAACGCCGTCTGCTATCTACAAATTTTATAATTGGAATGGATATAAACATTCTAAATACCGTCATTTAACGGAGATATCATTTATCTTTCAAACGGTGTCTGTTTTCTACAAATTTGGTATATGGAATGGATTGAAACCGTCAAACATTGAAAATATCAGAATTTCGTATTTATCTCTTAAACGGTGTCTCTTTTCTGCATATTTGGTATTTAGAATGGATATAAACATTCTAAAACCGTCTTTTAAACGAAGATATCATTTATCTCTCAAACGGTGTCTGTTTTCTACAAATTTGGTATTTGCCATGGATATAAACATCTTAAATCGTCAAACATCTAAAATATGAGGATTTGGCATATATCTTCTAAACACCGTCTGCTATCTACAAATTTTATAATTGGAATAGATATAAACATTCTAAAACCGTCATTTAACGAAGATATCATATATCTCTCAAACGGTGTCTGTTTTCTACAAAATTTGGTATTTGGAATGGATTAAAACCGTCAAACATGAAAATATCAGAATTTCGTATTTATCTCTTAAACGATGTCTCTTTTCTTCATATTTAATATTTAGAATGGATATAAACATCTTAAAACCGTAAAACATCCTAAATACCAGAATTTCGCATATATCTTCTAAACGCCGTCTGCTATCTACAAATTTTATAATTGGAATGGTTATAAACATCTAAAACCGTCATTTAACGAAGATATCATTTATCTCTCAAACGGTGTCTGTTTTCTACAAATTTGGTATTTGGAATGGATTAAAACCGTCAAACATTCAAAATACCAGAATTTCGCATTTATCTCTTAAACGGTGTCTCTTTTCTGCATATTTGGTATTAGAATATATATAAACATCTAAAACCGTCAAACATCTTAAATACCAGGATCTCGCATAAATCTTCTAAACGCCCGTCTGCTATCTACAAATGTTATAATTGGAATGGATATAAACATTCTAAACCGTCATTTAACGAAGATATCATTATCTCTCAAACGGTGTCTGTTTTCTACAAATTTGGTATTTGGAATGGATTAAAACCGTCAAACATTGAAAATATCAGAATTTCGTTAAACGGTGTCTCTTTTCTGCATATTTGGTATTTAGAATGGATATAAACATTCTAAAACCGTCTTTTAACGAAAATATCATTTATCTCTCAAACGGTGCTGTTTTGTAAAAAACGGTGTCTGTTTTCTACAAATTTGGTATTTGGAATGGATTTAAACCCGTCAAACATTGAAAATATCAGAATTTCGTATTTATCTCTTAAACGGTGTCTCCTTTCTGCATATTTAATATTTAGAATGGATAAAACATCTTAAAACCGTCAAACATCTAAAATACCAGAATTTCGCATATATCTTCTAAACGCCGTCTGCTATCTACAAATTTTATAATTGGAATGTATATAAACATTCTAAAACCGTCATTTAACGAAGATATCATTTATCTCTCAAACGGTGTCTGTTTTCTACAAATTTGGTATATGGAATGGATTAAAATCGTCAAACATTGAAAATATCAGAATTTCGTATTTATCTCTTAAACGGTGTCTCTTTTCTGCATATTTGGTATTTAGAATGGATATAAACATTCTAAAACCGTCTTTTAACGAAGATATCATTTATCTCTCAAACGGTGTCTGTTTTTCTACAAATTTGGTATTTGCCCCATGGCAAACATTGAAAATATCAGAATTTCGCATTTATCTCTTAAACGGTGTCTCCTTTCTGCATATTGGTATTTAGAATGGATATAAACATCTTAAAACCGTCAAACATCTAAAATACCAGGATTTCGCATATATCTTCTAAACACCGTCTGCTATCTACAAATTTTATAATTGGAATGGATATAAACATTCTAGAACCGTCATTTAACGAAGATATCATACATCTCTCAAACGGTGTCTGTTTTCTACAAATTTGGTATTTGGATCCATTCCATTTATCTTAAAACCGCCAAACCTCTAAAATACCAGAATTTCGCATTTATTTCTAAACGCCGTCTGCTATCTACAAATTGTATGATTGAAATGGATATAAATATCTTAAAACCGTCAACATCTAAAATACCAGAATTTCGCATATATCTTCTAACGCCGTCTGCTATCTACAAATTTTATAATTGGAATGCATATAAACATTCTAAAACCGTCAAACATTCAAATACCAGAATTTCGCATATATATTCTAAACGCCGTCTGCTATCTACAAATTTTATAATTGGAATGGATATAACATTCTAAAACCGTCATTTAACGAAGATATCATTTATCTCTCAAACAGTGTCTGTTTTCTACAAATTTGGTATTTGGAATGGATTTAAAACCGTCAAACATTCAAAATACCAGAATTTCGCATTTATCTCTTAAACGGTGTCTCTTTTCTGCATATTTGGTATTTAGAATATATATAAACATCTTAAAACCGTCAAACATCTTAAATACCAGGATCTCGCATATATCTTCTAAACGCCGTCTGCTATCTACAAATTTTATAATTGGAATGGATATAAACATTCTAAAACCGTCATTAAGAAGATATCATTTATCTCTCAAGCGGTGTCTGTTTTCTACAAATTTGGTATTTGGAATGGATTAAAACCGTCAACATTCAAAATACCAGAATTTCGCATTTATCTCTAAACGGTGTCTCCTTTCTGCATATTTGGTATTTAGAAATATATAAACATCTTAAAACCGTCAAACATCTAAAATACCAGAATTTCGCATATGTCTTCTAAACGCCGTCTGCTATCTACAAATTTATAAATTGGGAATGGATATAAACATTCTAAAACCGTCATTTAACGGAGATATCATTTATCTTTCAAACGGTTCTGTTTTCTACAAATTTGGTATATGGAATGGATTGAAACCGTCAAACATTGAAAATATCAGAATTTCGTATTTATCTCTTAAACGGTGTCTCTTTTCTGCATATTTGGTATTTAGAATGGATATAAACATTCTAAAACCGTCTTTTAACGAAGATATCATTTATCTCTCAACGGTGTCTGTTTTCTACAAATTTGGTATTTGCCATGGATATAAACATCTTAAATCGTCAACATCTAAAATATGAGGATTTCGCATATATCTTCTAACACCGTATGCTATCTACAAATTTTATAATTGGAATAGATATAAACATTCTAAAACGTCATTTAACGAGATATCATATATCTCTCAAACGGTGTCTGTTTTTCTACAAATTTGGTATTTGGAATGGATTAAAACCGTCAAACATTGAAAATATCAGAATTTCGTATTTATCTCTTAAACGGTGTCTCTTTTCTGCATATTTAATATTTAGAATGGATATTAAACATCTTAAAACCGTCAAACATCTAAAATACCAGAATTTCGCATATATATTCTAAACGCCGTCTGCTATCTACAAATTTTATAATTGGAATGCATATAAAACATTCTAAAACCGTCATTTAACGAAGATATCATTTATCTCTCAAACAGTGTCTGTTTTCTACAAATTTGGTATTTGGAATGGATTAAACCGTCAAACATTCAAAATACCAGAATTTCGCATTTATCTCTTAAACGGTGTCTCTTTTCTGCATATTTGGTATTTAGAATATATATAAAACATCTTAAAACCGTCAAAACATCTTAAATACCAGGATCTCGCATATATCTTCTAAACGCCGTCTGCTATCTACAAATTTTATAATTGGAATGGATATAAACATTCTAAAACCGTCATTTAAAGAAGATATCATTTATCTCTCAAGCGGTGTCTGTTTTCTACAATTTTGGTATTTGGAATGGATTAAACCGTCAAACATTCAAAATACCAGAATTTCGCATTTATCTCTTAAACGGTGTCTCCTTTCTGCATATTTGGTATTTAGAATATATATAAACATCTTAAACCGTCAAACATCTAAAATACCAGAATTTCGCATATGTCTTCTAAACGCCGTCTGCTATCTACAAATTTTATAATTGGAATGGATATAAACATTCTAAAACCGTCATTTAACGGAGATATCATTTATCTTTCAAACGGTTGTCTGTTTTCTACAAATTTGGTATATGGAATGGATTGAAACCGTCAAACATTGAAAATATCAGAATTTCGTATTTATCTCTTAAACGGTGTCTCTTTCTGCATATTTGGTATTTAGAATGGATATAAACATTCTAAAAACCGTCTTTTAACGAAGATATCATTTATCTCTCAAACGGTGTCTGTTTTCTACAAATTTGGTATTTGCCATGGATATAAACATCTTAAATCGTCAAACATCTAAAATATGAGGATTTCGCATATATCTTCTAAACACCGTATGCTATCTACAAATTTTATAATGGACATAGATATAAACATTCTAAAACCGTCATTTAACGAAGATATCATATACTCTCAAACGGTGTCTGTTTTCTACAAATTTGGTATTTGGAATGGATTAAAACCGTCAAACATTGAAAATATCAGAATTTCGTATTTATCTCTTAAACGGTGTCTCTTTTCTGCATATTTAATATTTAGAATGGATATAAACATCTTAAAACCGTCAAACATCTAAAATACCAGGAATTTCGCATATATATTCTAAACGCCGTCTGCTATCTACAAATTTTATAATTGGAATGCATATAAAACATTCTAAAACCGTCATTTAACGAAGATATCATTTATCTCTCAAACAGTGTTCTGTTTTCTACAAATTTGGTATTTGGAATGGATTAAAACGTCAAACATTCAAAATACCAGAATTTCGCATTTATATCTTAAACGGTGTCTCTTTTCTGCATATATGGTATTTAGAATATATATAAACATCTTAAAACCGTCAAACATCTGAAATACCAGGATCTCGCATATATCTTCTAAACGCCGTCTGCTATCTACAAATTTTATAATTGGAATGGATATAAACATTCTAAAACCGTCATTTAAAGAAGATATCATTTAATCTCTCAAGCGGTGTCTGTTTCTACAAATTTGGTATTTGGAATGGATTAAAACCGTCAAACATTCAAAATACCAGAATTTCGCATTATCTCTTAAACGGTGTCTCCTTTCTGCATATTTGGTATTTAGAATATATATAAACATCTTAAAACCGTCAAACATCTAAAATACCAGAATTTCGCATATGTCTTCTAAACGCCGTCTGCTATCTACAAATTTTATAATTGGAATGGATATAAACATTCTAAAACCGTCATTTAACGGAGATATCATTTATCTTCCAAACGGTGTCTGTTTTTCTACAAATTTGGTATATGGAATGGATTGAAACCGTCAAACATTGAAAATATCAGAATTTCGTATTTATCTCTTAAACGGTGTCTCTTTTCTGCATATTTGGTATTTAGAATGGATATAAACATTCTAAAACCGTCTTTTAACTAAGATATCATTTATCTCTCAACGGTGTCTGTTTTCTACAAATTTGGTATTTGCCATGGATATAAACATCTTAAATCGTCAAACATCTAAAATATGAGGATTTCGCATATAATCTTCTAAACACCGTCTGCTATCTACAAATTTTATAATTGGAATAGATATAAACATTCTAAAACCGTCATTTACGAAGATATCATATATCTCTCAAACGGTGTCTGTTTTCTACAAATTTGGTATTTGGAATGGATTAAAACCGTCAAACATTGAAAATATCAGAATTTCGTATTTATCTCTTAAACGGTGTCCTCTTTTCTGCATATTTAATATTTAGAATGGATATAAACATCTTAAAACCGTCAAACATCTAAAATACCAGAATTTCGCATATATCTTCTAAACGCCGTCTTGCTATCTACAAATTTTATAATTGG